>JAQGBW010003168.1:0-17095 GCA_034698625.1 Julus scanicus
TTCACTACAAGTTACAAGCAATTTGCTAATAGCAATACCTTTGTGGAACAGAACACTCGTAAACTGACAAGATTTGCATGTAACTTGTAAGGTATGGTCTAACAAATCACAATTGTACAAATATTATCTGTGGAACACAACAACTTGTAATTTTTGCACAAGTATCACTCCATACCCCTACAAGTACAAGACCATACTTGTGTGGAATAGGGCCCAGGTGTACCGTGTTAAATTGTGGTCTAGCTTAGTGTGCCCTTGGCTGGAGTAGGTTAAATAACACTGAATATCTTCAACTGAATATCTTCTGATTTCGAACATGCAAGCTTCAAATTATTGATGAACACTATATATACTGAATTCGAACAGATGCAACTGTTTTTTTAAACGAATTTCATTCTGCCCTTCTCAAAATGTCACTGTATATAACAACGAAAATGTCTCCTTTATGCCGCTGAAATGATGTTTGCTTGTGCTATCAGTATTCAGTCTGTTGCCTTAAATTACAGTGCTTTATAACCGTTGTTCCGCGTCAATTTAAGACCTAGTTTAGCATGTCGATGACTGAAAAAAAAGTTGAACAACATCACTGAATTTTTTTTTAATTGTAAAAAAACCACAAAAACACATCCCACCCCTCATTTCCATATTCTCTCCATCATGTACTATATCTATCCCTTGTGGGTTACTTTTATTTATGTTAGGTTAGGGCTGAATAAATATACAAGTTTTCCATCCTGGTGGCCATTTTTATATATTCTTCGAACACGTTTACGCTCGAACAGATTTGCCCTTCTGTTCGTCATGTCCTTCGGCGCAGGCGTGTTGACAAGCTCCGATATTAAAGCAGGCCTACCATTGATATTCCAGAAGTGCTCGTAAATCCACAACGTCTAGCCCAAGTTCCTTTTTTCTTCTTCAAAATATTCCAAATCCTCGCAGCAAAAAGTGTTTGAATGTTCGATGCGCCCATGAGCAGTATGGTGTACTGCTTACTGGCATATTGTGTCGCGGGGCAGGCGCAGTACTGAAGTGCGTTGCATCATTGATCAGCTGCTATAGCTGAGAGTAAAGTCGCCCGTGATTCGCGGCAGGAGTGTTCGCGTCCTTCAGTTTGCCTCGCCCGTCGTTGCTATCGCCTCAGCCGCCTTACGTTTCATGGGCCGTTACTCGCTGCCTGGGATGCTGCCCAGATTGGATACCCATAGGAGATAAAAACTCGCGTGCCATGCTATCCCAACGGGAAAATGGATAAAATGTTAAGTAAGTACTCGTTTAAGGAGCGAAACCATTAAGACTTTGACCGTCTACATGCCCAAGCTCTTCTTCTCCTTCTTCCGATGTCGCGTCTTCTTTTTTTTTAATATTTTTTTTATCTGTTTCTTGACTGCCGAATTACTAACCTCAATCGATTCGCTATCGTGTCCTTTTGCGACGCTTTACATAAATCTATAGGGCATTTTTGTGCATTTTTGTATCCACCGAGATAAGTTATGCTTTATGGGAATTTGAAATTATGCAACGATGTGGGGATTTAAACCCCCCTTTCCGCTTTGGACCTCTAAAAAAGCCGGTTGAAATTTTCTTCGGTTTCATATGTGTTCGATTGGGAATTCTAGACGGAAATTTATGAATTTTGGGAGCGGAATATGATATACGATATTGAGAATACATGAGATGTAATTTATACATTAACATCGTCGGTAATTAATGTATCTTTGTTTTTTGTAGTGATAGCGTTCAATGATGCAAGGCAACACTAAAATGTGCCTAAAGATGCAAAATTTAAAATTTATATTTTTAAGAAATTCAAATAATTCAAATTATGCGAATTTAAAACGTTAGGGTAATATTGGATTTCGCAATCTAACACAATATTCGGAATGGTGGATTGTGTGGAAATAACGTATCAGTATATGCAGTTTTTCGTTAAATATCGTAATAGATATTATAACCATGGTTTTTGTTTTTAAAAAATGTTTTCCAAAAAAATCACATATAGCAATTTATTAAAATTCATATTTGGCATTTGATTTGGGTTTCAGCATGTCTAAAGCAGTTATAAAAAGTATAAACTGGAAAATATTCAAGATTTACATAGTTTTATTATTATTTTTTTTTGCTCTTGATAACCATGAAGATATGCTACTCGATATCTTGGATATTTAAGAATTTTTATTTAAGCACATAAATCATATAATGTAAAATACAAAACGTTGATAGATATAAACGCAATAGATGTTCAAAAGAATTCTAAGTCTGTATTTTATGTAGCATAAGTTGATTGTGATTATTAAAGGATATCCACAAGTAGTTTTTTTTCCAAACCTGTACCAATTAATTGCTCAAGATATCTTAAAATACATTACGATGTAAGTTACATATAGATACATTACTATTTCTTTATTCAATATTAGTTAAGGTTTTGCTAGATTTTAATCATGTGACCCAATCACATACACGTTTCTGATAAGTTCACACCCTCTGACCTTTCCTAACAATTTGTAGTAGTGATTCATTTTATATCATTGTTAGGAGAAGAGAATGCGTGACGGGAGAGTTAAGAAGGGCTTATTGGAGAAGCGATTTTACTCAATATCAATTTTAAAAAATATTACCCGAAAACATAAGTGAGACTCGCTCAAAAGTTCAAACTCATTTTGTCGTCTAATCATTTCCTATGTGACATTATCATTTAAATGGTTCTATTGTTGGTTTAGAACTAAAGCAATAAATACTTTCAGGCTTATTTCATAAGTTGAGATAGGACAAGCGTACTAATGTAATCTGACAATTTGTTAATGTTTTTTTTCTTCTTTTTCAAACGATTACAAATCGTTTGCAACCTTTCTTTTCAAAGCTTTTATTGAAATGATAAACGCATTCTTCATATAAGGTGGAAGGAGGAATAGAGGGCATGCGACTACATTAGTAAGTTTTGCATAAATTTGCATTTACTGCATATGCAAATTTAAGCATCATTGGTAGACGAAAGTCAATATTTTAAGCAACCAACTCCAGAATAGGTTTTGACATTTGTGTAAAATTGAGTGCAATTTTGACAGCATAACTCTGAAAGCAAAATTATTTATCAAGTATATTTGTCGGAGTTATTTTTCTTTATAAATTTTATTCTCAGACGTTTGTGGTATATTTGCAGTACAGTGTAAGCACTCAAATACATGAGTATCTGACAAATGAACATAATGTCAGAATACTTAAACATTTCATTTAACAGAATGTTCACACAATGAACAACACAATTGCCTTTACTTTAAACAAACTTTACTGTACAAGTTTAGCCTTGTTTTTATATAAAACGTGTTAATTAAAATCAAATGTGTACTTAGGAGACCTTAGATAATACATTACATTGCATATAATCGATACCACAAAGTCTAATGGATGCAGTTGAAAATTATT
Organism: Julus scanicus; assembly: GCA_034698625.1. Taxonomy (NCBI): domain Eukaryota; kingdom Metazoa; phylum Arthropoda; class Diplopoda; order Julida; family Julidae; genus Julus; species Julus scanicus. The sequence goes on from JAQGBW010003168.1 coordinate 3,421, forward strand.
TTACTTTACCATTAGCACAGATATAAATTAAGGAACTATATTAGTGGTTGATATGAAAAATGAGTGCCATCTGAGCTCTGAATAGCTTAAAAGCAAACAACGCAGATTTGGAATACGTCACAAATGATAAAATTTAAGCGCTAATGTAATGCTAAAATACAAGGTTTTTGAGATATTGAAAGTTAGCCGAAGTTGCTAAAATCGCATGAGCTTGAGACCGAGCAGCATCTCAAGTCCCAGATGTATACCACAACTGAGCAGAAAAATTGATAAGACGAGCTCAAGAATGTGACAAGGCAACTAAAGCCCGTACAACATTTGCTCATCTAAGTGCGCAGTTCAAGCTTGGCTTCTTCTAAGCTTCATCTCAAGCTTAAACTAAAGCTTGAAAATTTCATATTTGGCTGACTTACCACAGTCGTGAGCTCGTCTTGACCGTTTTTCTGTGCAACTGTGGTATGCTTGTGGAATTTGAGATGCAGCTCAGTCTCAAGCTCATGTAATTTGAGCAACTGTGGTACGGGGGTAAATGTGAGACGCTCTCTAGCTTTTGCTTGAGATGCATCTTAGAAGAGGCAAAGCTTGAGCTACAGATTGGTGAACAACTGTGTCACGTGAGTTAGTAGTCACATGAAGTCTAATCCGTTAGTTTCAATTGTGGAGCGAATTATAATCTACTGTAAATGATACTGAAATTTTCGCCAAAAAAAAAAGTTATGCTCAAATCTTCATTTAGGAATTTTTTTTGAATCATTAATTGATAACTATTTTTAAGAGCATTCGATTCTATGATCTAAATTCACAAAAAGATCAGCACTACATTTTATGTATAATAAGAATTTTCGTATTTCTTTATGCTTAATGTCTCAGTTTCAATCTTATTTCTTTTAAGAAGCTTAACCTTTAAAATAAATCTTCCCTCTGAAGAAGTTCTTAACCTACCGGTACCTTCAAAGACTTCTTAACAGAGTTATATATATATACAGAATTTTCCCTACTGCGTTATAAATTAGAGTATTAGCTACAGATGAGGGCAATATCGTGTACTATTGAGTGACTTTTTTGCTTAATGCTTTTCCGAAATGATCAGATTTTCATACGATTTTCCTTGATGAACAAATGTTTATTTTTATTTTTAAAATTTATTGACATTTGGACAACCTTTGATAAATTTGGTTAAAATGCATTGTGAAAGCATCTTAACTAGTTCTGAATTGACTTGGATATATCCACTTTAAAAAAAAGCCAAATAATATGTACGATTTGTAAGATTTCTTTTAAAATGGTACAACATCGAAAGCCTACAGGTGTAAAAATGTAACCATCCTGCTTGAGAAACCGTAAAACAGGTGTTTTCACAACGATTGTGTGATTGTGTGTTCAATTTAACGAAAGAAATCCACATTTTGATTAAAATCAAACCATACCCAAATGCGTTTGAAAAAGTAATTAAACTCAAGTTGCAAAATTGACATGAAATGGATTAATAATGCGGCAAATTTCTAATGAAATTATTAAAATCAGCCACCTGGAATTCTTGAAGGCACTTAGAAATGCACTAAATGCTATAGGAAATTGTTGAATTAAGCTACCTACCTCCAAGGGATTAATTAAAACGGAATTGAAGGCGCTTAAGGGTGAAAAGTGTTATAATCTGGTGAGTACTATACTGTATGAAGCTTTCAGGAAAACTGAAAAAGGAAGTCCATTTAGTTCATGATGAGAATGCTACGCAATTTTATTTCCTTTTTAAAAATCCAGAAGTTTTCCAATTATAAATTGAGCAAAACCTCAAAGATGAATTTGTAAATATTGGCATAGGGCATGTTTGAAAAAGTCTTTTTTCAGAAATATTATAACATATTTTAACATTTGCTATGTGAAGCAATCATATATTTCCGCTTTTCAATTGGATTAGCAGTTCATAAATAAATGCCCTGTGTAACTTACTTTTGGAACATCCCTCGTACTAATAATTATCTCGATAACGTTGTAATCTGCTATTTGGCAGATTATAATCAATCATTTCTATCAAGGTGATTGACTGTTTCGTCGTATATGTACACATTTTTAATATAAAAATATTAAGGGAAAAAATATTTTAATTTAGTCACCAGTATCAGTAAGCCATAAATTGAAATTTAATATTTACATTCATTTTTATTTTTTTATATTTGTCTGGATTAGATTTTTAATAAATTTTGAATAAATGAAAGATTTGTTTTCATTTTTCCTTTTTTTATATGGAAAAAAGATGATGTCATTAAGTAGGTTAAATTTCAAAAATAAACAAATGACATGTTCAAGTATGATAGATTTTTCAGGGTTTTATTTCACCCTGTATTAAAGGTGAATTTAAATAATGTGCTCAGGTAAACCATAACTGTGTCGAAAATAATTACACGTTATAAATTTAAGTTTATTCGTAAATTGTTTTTGGAGCCATTGCTGTTGTTTACTGATATTTATTATCTTGAATTTTACATCTTGCAGGGGAATAAATGAAAACTATGCAATAGGTTTGGGAGCCACTTGAATTTCGAGTGTAATTTCTTTTTCCCCCCTCAAGTTTTCTCAAATGTTTTCTTATCTTTTCATGAAAAATGGATAAGGGATCCATATATGATTTTATTAAGGATCTACACACGATCCAAGGCTAGACTTATGTATAAGTGAAATTTAGATATATTTCACCGCTAAAATGGTATTTTCTTCAGTCATCGTACAAGAATAAGCCTATATGCAATGCCATTAAATTTTAACCCCGATTAGGTTTATAGTAGCTGGCACATATAACATGGAACTAGGAATGCAATCTTAATGATGTATACCGAATTTGCGTTATTGTGTTTTTGTGGAATTTCTGTTGAGATTTTTTGGAGCAAAAAATATTCTCATTAATCGACTAGGGACATTTATATAAAAAAGTATTATATTACCATGTCGTATAAAAATAGAGCATGCTAAAAAAGGCATTAAGCCGGGTCTCCACCAAGACGTACATGTACGTATAAACACGTTTTTACAAACATATGCAAAAAAAATTGCCCTCCGGGTTTGTTTCAGCCGCCATTTTTTTAAATATATGTAAATATAAAAATTGTACAGCTATTAACAACATTCAATAGGTGCACAATTTTGATATTTACATATATTTACAAAATGGCGACTGAAACAAACCCGGATCGAGGGCCTTTTTTTTTTTTGCATATGTGTGTAAATACTTGTATATTCGTACATGTACGTCTTGGTGGATAGCCGGCTTTAGGTATTTGTCAAAATTTGGGTTAAATGGGTATTTTAACGTTTGCACTGTATTTGCACATATATAGTTGATAAATTTATTCTAAACACAGTTTAACATGCATTAATTGAGACGTTAATCTTTAATTTGAAGAAATAAGCTTGCCAAATACATTGCATATATCGATAAAAAAACAAAGTTAAATGTGCAAAGTATGGCCAATGTATGACCCATACATACCTACGTTATATATTGCCCATCAAGGGTTAAATATTGCCCATACATGGACATATATGGCCCACACATGTCCTTATATCAATTTTCCACCAGGGATGGTAAATGAATACCGTTAATTTGCATCATATCCCTTAAAAGATATTAAAATATATTGGTGAAATTAATCACGTATGGTTATATAGCTTTGCATATTGTCATGATATTAACTTAATTATTTTGCTTATATACTCAGCTGTGAAAAGGGATAAACCAAAAATGACCCTATTTGAACAATAAGCTAACAATATCGGTGTGTTCAGAATGCATCTCACCAAAATATGTCAGCCTACGAAAATAGGTCAACCAGCATATCATCTGACCCTCACTCTTTATAGGTACAACCAGTTAAAGAGAACTAATGTTATATTGATTTTAGTAATAAGATTTATTTCCCTAAAAGCTTTGTGTATGCATTTGTTGAACCTGAATTAGGCCTATTGGTAGACTGATGATATGGCTTTTTTTTCTTTTCCAAGTAGATCACCCTAAGATTGGGTCATATATGCATGGCGCATATATATTATGTCCCGTATTATTCGAAGAGCACAAAGGCAGAGTTGTCATGGTGAATAAATCGTTTTCTGTAGGTGTGCATGGTCTGCTCGGACATAGGACTATTTTATTGTTATCTACATAATAGACACGCTCACATTTTTGCGAGGAAACCTTTTAGGAGTTACAGATCCGCATTATTTCCGATTCTTTCTCCATTTATTTGAACATTGGGATTCAGTCTTTTTTTAAAAATTGTAATCCAGGATGGATTACAGTTTGTCACATGGGCCTACTGAGATCATTTTATATGCTTACTTTGACTGGTCGTAACCAAACGCTTTGGAAGCACACACATATTGTATGCCCCTCTGTTTCCTTGATTTTTACGTCGGTTTTCTTAAGACGGAAGCAAACCAGAAAATTGATCGAATTTTGTGTGAAATCCATATCTCCATAACACGCCCATTGCGTTCGAGCCAACGATTTTCTTCTAAGTTTTGGTGACGAAGGAGTTCTTGCAAGGGCTACATTGTGATCCAATATTTATCACTCAAAATTGATTACTTTGCAAATTTAAGGTCCACGTAGTATATGGACGATTTCGAAAATCCGGCCATTATTTGTGAGAATTGGACGCAGATGCGATTTTTGTATGCTTCGTGAAATCGAATCGTGTATACTTGAAAGACTTTTTTGAGAAAACTAAAACGTGGATATTCATGAGGTTTTTATAAGAATGCGAAACGTTTCATATAAATATTATGTTTCGTGCAACAAAATAAGATAAAAACGCGTTGAAATTTGACTATATGCTCTGTATGTATTTCTTCTCCATTTTTTGGAGAATAAATATTTTCCTTTAATATATTAGTTTACAGTATTATTTTCTTCTTTCAAAATATTAAAAACAAAAACCCACTTTTTCAACTGTAAAATCCCCAAATATACGTTATAGGCATTCCTTTTGTACTTTAAAATCATCTTTAAATTTATGCATTAGTTGATTGCTAAACATGGAAATATTTTATCGATTATTTTTTGATTATGCTTACTTTTAATATTATATTATCAACAACTAAATTTTAAAACGCAGAAGCAAAAAATATGACTATGCTTTGTATGTATTTTTTCTCCATTTTTTGGAGAATAAATATTTTCCCTTAATATATTAGTTTACAATATTATTTTCTTCTTTCAAAATGAAAAACAAAAACCCACTTTTTCAACTATAAAATCCCCAAATAGACGTTATAAACATTCCTTTTGTACATTAAATCATCTTTAAATTTATGAGTTGATTGCTAAACATGGAAATGTTTTATGGATTATTTTTTGATTATGCTTACTTAAAAAGCAGAAGCAAAAATATGAATTTTAAAAAAAATACAACATGTAAAGAGAAGATTTTCGATAAATCGTGAATACTTCGTATCCTGAATCCTTAGATATACGGTATATATATACAATAAGAATAGGAAATATCGATAAGCATATATAGTTCTATGTGCAGAATTAAACTTGCAAGGCTTGATATTACATTATTAATGAGCATTATAAACAAAAACATCTTTAACATAGATTTTCAAAACTGATATTTCGTGAAATACATTTTACAGTATACTCAATACGAATTATGCATTCACTCTTATAAAATCGATGGATCTTGTAAGTGCGTATTAATTCTACTGAAATGTATTTGAAATATGCATGGTATTTATGCACAATACTTATTAAATATATTACAAAATAAAGTGTTGTTTTAAATGTAAATCAAATTATTTCATTAGGCAAATAAAAACGTATTTTATGTTCTCTTTTCCAAAGAACAGAGTGGATTTTCAACAGTTTTATCGGTAAAGAAAGCCTACACGAAAATCTTTATGTAAATCTTTATAGTGTCATAAAGAGCCAAAAGACTAGATTGTTCTAATGATTTCGTGATATTCTAATCCGTTTGTTTTGTAAGATGTTGTTAAAGTCTAACTAATAAAAATAGACTGGTGATTAATTTCAATAACGTTCCTGAATTTTTTACACTACATGCAAGTTTGTAATCCAAAGATTCAAAGGAACTAATCTGGTTTTAAGTATGTATAACGAACTATAGAGATCTTTCGTAGCTATACTATATTGAATTTTCAAATCTTGAAAGACAAATGTGATATAGCAAATGAATGCCTTTTTCAGCTCACAGCGCACTAAACTAGGTATAAAATTGTTGCGGCACACAGGTTGAAAACCACTTTATAGAGCACAAGCTGTCAAACTATCATTCTTGCTACATAAAGGGGAAATTTTCGTTACTTTATAAAACAACATTATCGTTTATCAAAAAGTCACCATAAAGTATGTCCACAGAATAAGTGAGTCAAGGGACCAATATGATGGCATATCCAACTTCATTTCAGCCACATAAAGGGGACATTTTCGTGCTTTATATAAAACCTCGTTTCTACATAAAAAGTTATGAAATTTCTCCAAAAAATTCTTGAAATACAGAAGCAAAGTCTTGTAAAGCATGGCATTTTCATGGATAATACTGAATTAAGGAGTCAACTAAGGAACCAATTTTCGTTGCAGCGTTTTGGTATGGCGCCATTCAAAAAGGACGTCCTCAAGAGGGGGTGGTCTGCTGGCATTTGGACATCATGTGGACAAGGGGAGGGAGGGGGTAGTCAGTTCTTAAATTTTCTGTTTAATTAAGTTTTAAAGGTCAGTGAAACGCTAGGACGCCAGAAGAAATATCAGCAATTATGTCTAACTTTGTGTTGAACACCAATTTCATGCTAGAAATTTTCGTTTATCAGAAAAATCTGGGAAAATGTCATGGATTTAGTAGCGAGTAGTTCTTCGAAATGTACAGTATGGGCTTTTGTATGTTCCACACAATTTTCTGGACACCCAACTTAAAAAATTTAGGACGTCTATTAGGGAGGGGGGAGGAGGAGGAGTCAATTTTTGAAGGAATTTCGGGGACCTCCTTTTTAAATGGCCCTTATAGTGTATTATATACTACATTTCTTACACGTACTTGCATTAGTTATATTTTATTTTCAAAACTAATTCCACGTTTAAGGGGGATTACAACCCTATCCCTTTCAATGGGTGAAATTTGCAAAGACACTCACAGTCAAACAAAAACAGATTAAATAAAAATAAAAATGGTTTAAAGTAGCTTAATAAATCAGCAAGGGGCTTCAGTTGTCATTTTTCCCTTTAAAATAGCAGATTTTTTAAAATTAAAATTTACTAAATTATTATTTGAAATTTTTCACTCACAACTTGCCTATCTCATGCTGCCACCTGCTGGCAGCGTGTGCAAAATAACGTACATTTTTCAAACTTGTATATTAATTTTAAAAATCTATCATTTCAAAGTGAAAAACAACAATATGAGGCACTTGCTGATCCATCAAGCCACCCCAAATAATTCTCACCCCCGCCCGGATCTTTGCAAACCCGGCCCATTGAAAAGGATAGGATTATGATCCCTCTTAAGTACCTAAATGAGGTCGTTTGGGTCATGGGTTCGGTGTAATAAGGACCTGAAATTCTGAAACCCCCATTTGATAATATAAGGAATCCCTCGTCAACCAACATAAGATGATGCTAATCCAACAGCCGTTAACTTTAACATCAATATGCGGCGTCATTAATTTAGCGGGCTAAGCAATGGCTGCATCCGAGTTATGACGCTCTTGTACAATTCGGCGCAAACCAGTACCTGATGTTCCCCAAATGACATCGACGTAATTTGAAAATTCTATATTCCGCATACCAAAATCTGATTTTATGGGGTTGGTGGGACTACGGTTAATTAATGTCGCGCATTACGTCGCGGCGTATGTATGAAAATCAATTTCGCAGAAGACAGAGATTGTGCCTGGAAAGAAGCGACAAAAATATGTGTGATGCATTGGATAAATTACAAAAATGCAAAAAAAGGGGGCATCTTGAACCAAAAGAAAATTTTTGCATCTTTAAGTCTGATAAATACTTTTCGTTTTTCTGCTAAGATTATAGGTGAGACGCCAGGGCCTAATTCGTGCTTTAAAAGCGAGTTGGTAATGTGTCTTTTGGCATTCAATTATGGCACTTGGTAACAAGACAAAGGCTCTGTTGTCATACCAACATCGGCAGCTAAACAGGTTATGAGAAAACCATAACAACCGAGTGCAGGTATGGGTCCGTATTTCCCCCCGAAATAAACCTGCAAAATCCAAGCTAATGTGCCACGTATCTAATATTAATTTTTACGGGTTTATGAGAAGAACCGCATGGGCGCCATCACCTTAAATTTTCAGTCTTGAGGCGCTTTTGCAGCGTTAACTTCTCCTAAAATATTGATCCGAATTAAGTGCAGGTACGCTGTTGCTCAGGTTTCCATCCAAGATCCCCTTGACCATTGGAAAATAGAAATAGCTTCTATGAATAGTGAATACTGCACCAGAGTCAGTGTGATTTTAGTCCTTGGAGGTTCAAATCCCACTAGGGGGAGCATCGTTCCACGTCGATTAATCTGAACATTTATGTGTCCCCATTTGGGCATCCATACAACTTGACCCCTAAGCTAAAAAAACCACTTAATTTTAATATATTTTACCCCATATGGAAAAGGAATTCATTTAAAAATGCATATAGCTAGAGACACTGTAATGCATTTCAAAATGTATTTCAAAATGCATTCTTAAATACATTTTTAGAAATGCATTCTCAGTGTCTCAATCTATATGCATTTCTTTCCATATGGGACCAACTAAATCAGAGGCGAAAAATGGACGAAAAAAATATACGATTCTTTGCACATTATTCGATTTTTCTGATTTAGCCCTAATAAGCCTCATTAAATTGAATTTACGGTAATACTTTATTCTATAGTGAAATGCCTTCTGGTGTTATATATCGTAGGAGTATATATCCAAATGATATCATTAAATTAAGCATTGATTTTGCTTGCCTTAATTAAATGATCGAATGATAGTAGCCTAATAGTAATCATAATCTAAATAAGAATAAAAATATAATATTATGCATAATGAAAGCAAGCTAAACGTATTAAATACGAGCGCTTAAATATCATTCCAAATAATTACATTAACTCATAATCAGATAATAATGATTTTTATGAAGTGAAAAAGTATTATTGTCGACGATTTCAATCTTTCAACGATTTTAAAAAATAAGACTTGATTTATGACGGCTATGCATATGTTGTTGAATGAAAGATGAATTCATTAACAAGTGTTATAAGTCTTTGAAGAAATTGTCGCAAATTTTGAAGTTTTTATACTTTTTACATGAAAATTTGAGCTATGTGTTTTCGTGGAGAATCATTTTGATAGAGTCGATCTCTCTTTTATGTGCATGTTGATAATCATTTCCTGTAGCCGTCCCATTCATCCCCCCTATTTTCTTTCATGTCACATCTTGCATGAAATTTTATATTTTATGCTTTTGTCGATGTTTCAAATTTTCTTATTTAGGGCCTATTTATTGATCAGCATTTTTGTCTTCTATTTTTTTTTCTCCTCTGGTTAAAGTTGAAGCCTTCATGCGCGCTCATTAATTGGAAGTTTTTGAACGTTATTCAAAAGATGAAATGAACTCTTTTTTATGACGAGCACGTACCGGAGCTTCAAATATTTTAGTTTGAAATTTGTTTGATTTCGCAATTCTCAGATCAATTTAATCTGAAATTAAATATTACTAGGTTGATTCAGACATAAAATTGGAATGGTCCCCTGGAAACACAACTCGCAGATGAGCAGGTGAAACGTTCTTGAAACATTTAGAGGATTATTTTTTTCTGTTTGGATAGAATTAATTAGTTGCGTGACCATTCCTATATATCATGTATCACGGGCTGCAAACATTGGAGGAGAATACTAAAGCAATATATTATTGCAAAACTCTAGAATACTATCCTGTAATATCTTTTTGTTCAGTCGCCACTTATTAATGTTTTTAAATGAACTTTTTTCGTAAAATATATGCTCCATTTTACTATTATTGTTATATTTTCCTTGCTCTTTTATATAAACACCTTAGGTTTTGTACCGCTGTCCCAAATGTTTTTTCTTTTATTTTTCTTTCTCTTTTTCTTTTCCCTTATTTTACTTTTAATCAAGTGTTTTATATCTAGTGTATTACTATGTTCTAGGGTTTATTTACTCTTTGAGTGTTACCCGTTCGTTGTATGAATGAGTTTTCATGTCAATGAATATTAAATAAATATTAAAAAAATAATAATGGTATTTGATAGCTAAAACCAATTTCGCAGGGTGCCTATCAGCCTTTAAAAATAGGAAATGTGCTTAAATTTTATTTTACGTCTAGAATCTTACTTGAAATTCGTGTTAAACACCAATTTTGTTTGAATTGATACTGCACGTGTCGGGAAATTTCTGTTAATCGAAAAACTTTTTTACAAAGGAACTAGAACATGTTCATGAATCTAGAACACGTTCGCAAATCTAGAACACGTTCGCAAATCTAGAACACGTTCGCAAATCTAGAACACGTTCGCGAATCCAGTACACGTTCGCGAATCCAGAACACGTTCATGCACGAATTTAGAACTTGTTCACGATTCTAGAACATTTTTAAAACTGTTGAGAGGTCCTTGAAAATCCTTGAATTTTCCCCTCTTCAAATTTACTGAACACCCTGTTTTAATCGCCATATTTTCATTCTTAAAAATCGTATAAAAATGCCATTATATAAGGTGCTTTTAATTAATTAGTATGTTTGAAATCCCAGGATTAACCTATCTATAAACAATGAATGACACAACAAGACATTTGTTAGTTTAAATATAAATTCAAATAATGTAATAACAATAATCTTATGGACTAACGGCTAATTATTGCCAATTGTTTTGAGTTTATCTGACCATTTACAATTTAATGACTTTATTGATACTATTTTCAAAATATTGTTGTTGGGTATGCTGTCCGGATCAAAAGCAAACAACAAATAAGGGTATAGTAATACATTAAAGAGAGTTATGATTTTCGGTAAACGATTTTCTTTCCTTACAAATATGTTTTCTTGACTTGAAGCAGTATATAAATTGGAATAGGACGGCTTATTATTGGGACCTATTATATAAGACACGGAAAATGCAATTTAACAAATGGCTAAAGCAGTTTTCCATGGCAACATCATCGTCGTGCATCCAGATTTACGTCAAGTCTAAAATGAAATTTTCCAACAATATTTATGATTTTAATTCAAATTCAAGTTAATTGAAGGTGTTCCATTGAAAAATCGTATAGAAAAAAAATGAAATACCGGGCAATGTTAAGTTACTTGTAAATTAAGCGAATGCATTTAGCCAGAATTTAATTATAATTCCAAATATATTTTAAACTATCCAAACATCATATTTCCAGTTTAATTTAAATTCACAAACCATAAAAAAGTATCATGTTTGATAATAAATTCCATAAATGTATATCAAACGATCACATCACAGAGCATTGAGTAAAATTAGTCTTGATTAATATATCATTCCAACAATACCTCCAATTGGAGTCTTGTAAATCAGGGAATTTTGTCAAATTGAAGTTATAGGGGTTGAAGCACTTAAAATTTATAAACCCTATACATTTTCTAGACACGTTCATTCCATTAATAAACTAGCAAAGTATATAACTTATTTTGTAAGCATGCTATAGTAAATAAGACTAACAAGGTCTTAATTTGTTGTTTGCGCCTGAGTAGACGCTTTCAAAATGTTAAGTACGAGTTCCCACTACTTTTTAAATGAAAATTTGATGATGTTATTTCGCAGTTTGCTATAATGCTTTCCAATTTCAGCTTTAACTTAGAGTTGGAATCCTCTTGTGTTCATTCGTGCCCATGAGCACAACTGAGCGTATATAACTGGCTAACCGATTAATTCATCCACCTTTACGAGTCACGGTCATATAATCAGTACTGAAATTCAAGGCTAATAGATAGAAAACTAATTGGCTTAGTTCAATCACTAACCAATCACAAGCTGTGATTTTGCACATGTGACTTTTCCAATCTGGAAATTAATCGACTAAGTAAGCCAATATTTTTATGTTTATCCTCCTGTATATAGATGCTCATCAGATGATGCAAAACAGTTTCAAATTGTATGTGGAAACATTCTGTCCACACATAATAATGGAACAAAATGATAACATTAAACGAGATGATAAAGATAATTACAATAAGCGCTTGTTTTCAGTGTGTTTGTACATCAAATTGTAAATTTCGATAGCAAAATACAAGTTCACTGTATTTTATTATTGTACTTTCCACTCACCCAGTCAACTACAAAAAATCGAATAAAAAAAACCAAAAAAACATGAGGTAGCCAAAACAAAAAAAAGGATATTGTCAGTTCTGTTAGTGACGTCATCGTATAATTTACCTACTTTGTCCATCTGCTCGATCAATTTATTACATTTATCATCGCTTCAATGAAGCCTATGGGCAACCATTGTCCTACACTGCTTGTTCAAGCGACTGAGTAGATGTTTTACAGACTTGCTTTGTTCACAGAACAGTGACAAATGTTCAGATCCCCAGCTTGGTATTATAATAATTGCTCAACCTGAGATCGATCTCAAGTACTTGCACATGGGGGTTGTCCATATTATACACTGTATGCCAATCTAGATTTCTACTTTATGGCGCTCTTCGATCCTTCTCTGTAAGTTAATGGGTTTCGAATGTTAGCTCTAGTGCGGAAGCAAAAGCAGCTCTTGCTCCAAAGAACACAGCAGGAGCTGTTCCTGCTTTCGTGCTGTTAATTAGCGCATGTGAATTTTTTCGAGATTGTGTTCTCATTAGTACTTGTGTGGATCAGTGTTCTCAAATCTTTGCAACTAGCTTTTCAATTTAAGCTCCTCTTTAGTGAAGTCACCTTTTTACGCTTCCTATAACAGCGTTTGAACATGTTAATGTTAGCGAGAGTGGCAGCAGGGGTTTATTTAATAATGCGCATGCGCAGTCATAATGTTAATGAGTTTAAAGTTAACCTCAAACGATAACCTAACTTAGCTCGTTTATCATAGAATTTTAACGATATGCTTTCGTTTTTTTTTTGTTTTTTTGGTTTTGTTCCATTTGTATCACGTGACCGTCATGTGATAAAAAATACATATCATACATGGGTGATTCTTTTTTTGTTGCTAACATCAAGGTAAGTGAAAGATGGAAAATGTGCTGATATATGATATGTGCTATATAGAATGCTCTGTAAAAAAGTAACAACTTATGGCAATCTGACAGTTTCGGAAACATGTTTACAATAAGTTTGCCCGCCAATTTTCTTTCTAGAGGTTTCAGCAAGCTTTTCACAAAAAACCGCGTTGTTCGTTCAAACACGAAATAAAAACAGTGTTTCCGAAACATGCTTACGATGAAAGTTTATTACCAGTTTTTGTCCAGAAGTTTTGGCAAACCTTTTGAAAACCTCAAGACTATAGGTCTGGATCAAAGAAAAACATGTTTGCTAGTCATGGCGCTCCTACAAATGCCTGTATATCACGACATATGTGAGACCTTACCGCATTTATAATTTGACCTTCGTCCTACCGACTCGATGAGTGATCTGTTCCTAATACATTTGCTTTTAGGTGATTGTGTATGTTCTGGCAAGCTCCTAGTCATAAATTTTGT
>JAQGBW010003169.1:0-17094 GCA_034698625.1 Julus scanicus
AGAACAAAAACTTTAACTGCAAATATTTTCTTCTATACTTGTGTCAGATCGCAGAAATTTTGGTTAATGAAAGAGTGTTGCATATAGCTTGTTTGCAAATCAAAAGCATTGGGTTGCTGATAAAACCTGATTTTATAAAGACGTTGTACTACTGTGCCCCGGTCTCCCCTACTTATATGAAACGTCTATAAGCACAAAATTAATTAGTATAGAATACAGTCAAAACTCAAAAGTACTAGGAACATAGTTTAAGTTTACAAAATAACACTGTATCAGATTTAGTCAGTGGAGTGGTATAAATATAATTGAGTTATTTTTTCTTCTTTTTTTCCCTTTAACTCAGAATGATATTTAGAAATACATAGTCAATTTTTCTTTTAAAAATAAGACTCCATTCCATAGATGGATCTATTTTTTTGAAGAAGTCAAAAGTATATTAACCATGCATTCGGTACTTTCTGATTCACAAATAATGAAATTTTGAGCCACAAAAAATGAAAGTGGCGACGTTTTTTTATGCAAATAGCATTACCACTAATAACGAGCTTTGATTATATATGCGCTCAGCTGTTTTTTAAAGATCTTGAAGATAGAACAAATAATCGAAACTATCTTAAAGTAAAGTATTATAGAAATCATATTGTATATTGCAGAATGGCGAACAGGGTATTGTTTGCAAATATAAATACCATTATTTTTTTTTAAAAAAACAGGATCATAAATAAAGCATAAAAATATTGTTAAATATTAACCAATGTGCATATTTAATACTATGCTCGGTCAATATTTCCGAATATATTGTCAAGCAAATGCAATTTTCTAAATTATGGTTTAAAAATTGCTGTATATATACAATCATCGCTACGAAAACGTGTTTAATTAAGTTGAATTTTATATTGAAAAATAACTAAATGTATTTCGAAGAGTATACTTTCATAGCTCTGTGAATACATTCCAAAATTATGCTCTTTGTGCAATATACATTTTCAAATGCATTAATTTAATCACCTCAAAATACACTGTATTTTTTACACAGAAAGTGATATGATTTTTTACAACAGTATATACTTATAAATGTAAATAATTGAGTTTACACACGTCTCCGTCTGGATAAATTAAATCCCACGTAATACTGACAACATGAACATGAAAGTCATTTAAGTACATGCAAGGCCAATGAGTAATATGGCGCATGAACATTGTTAAGTTTTAAATATGTCACCGCCCAAGCCTGTTATACATTTTTAAATTAAACTTGCAAACTCGTTCTATATTGCGGGACTTACATTTGACTGACATACATCATATGTTTACCTTGTGTTGAATTTACTTAGGTAAGAGCGCCAAATTTGGTCTCAAGCAACACAACACCTGGTATTGCTAGGTTCTGGAGTTTGGCTGGTTAAGAGAGAGAGAGTCGGTTAATCCGGAGTCTATCTGCAAAGTATTTGTGTATTATTTATATAGGCATACTATTAATTAGTAATTAGCATGTTTTATATTTATAAAATACACCCTCATTATTTCTATAGAATTATGTGCAAATTTTATGTAATCTTTATGGTTCGTGCATGTACAGGTGTACTACTCACATTTTATGATTTTTTTCTGAAAATAGCCCGCAGGTTAAACCGGATAGCCGAGTAAGAGAAGGCCGGTTAAGAGGGATTGTTCTGTGTGCATATGGATGTACGTGTATGCTTTTTAAACAATGGATTGTACATTTCTCTCCGGCTTAACCGGTAGTTTCAGAAAGGTATACAACAAATAAAATTGCCTTACATTTGTTGTTGTTAAAAGTCATAAAATGTAGATAGCAACTGTATCACAAAAATTGCATAGATTCAGTTTTTGCAGTACGTTGAGAAACAAGAAAGGGCGAATGCAGTTTAAATTTACTATTTTTATAAACTCCGGATTAACCGGCTCCCTCTCTTAGTTTAACTGTACCGGGGAAAAAAGTGTAAATTACACAATAATCGAAAAAACCACTCAAGACAAGATTTAAAAACAAGGAATATCTGTATTGCAAAAATATTTTATCTGCAAGAATACGTATTTATGAAATTTTCAACTTCTGAAAAAAGAATGTCCGCGCGCAGGGTACAAAGCCACCATTTTGTCAGTATTCGATTCGCATGAAATATTTAAATTAAACGGAAAAACTCTCGTGTTTACATATTCACGACAACATTTAAAAGCACCACGAAAACGAAAAAGCTCTATTAACTTTTTGTTTCAACCCCCAAAAGCACTGACGCGTGCGAATCATTTTAACGGTTTCGTAAGCAACATTTTAGACGCGGTAAGGCCTAACGAAAATTTGAAAAACAAAACAAAAAAAAATGTCGCGTGTTACCATTCACTCCACCCCCACAACACCCTCTTTCACACAATGTGGGTTTGCAGAGGGGCAAAAGCTTCAGGGGTACGACAAAGATTCAAAAAAGCTGAAAAGCAGGCCTTACTGGTTCCAACATACGATTGGCTGACCAACTTTTCGCGGCACAAATCGTACTGGACGAAAGCCATCGTGCGGAAGGATACAAAAAATGGCCATTTTTCGGTTACAACTCGCAAAAAAAGTCTAGTATTTACGTAAAAAGATGGAAATAACATCATTTCACATAGGCAAGTAAAGTTCTGGAAAAAATCCCCGCAATAATCCATCAAACGACAAAGTTTGGACTTGAAATATCGCGGAGTATTTTCTGCGAGTAGCTGTCTAGTGGAGGTATTTCGAAGTTGGAGGTTTGCATCTGAAAAGCCAACCTTCACTCAGCAGCCAGCTATGGCTCAAGCACGTTTGTAAAGTGTTCTCCGGCCACTACCAACCCATTTTGCAAGGACAAGGTGTGCTCAACCAGGAAAAGTGCTTAAAATGTGGATGACCCTCAATTGATTCCAAACCAGCGCCATTATTTTAGGACCTAAACCGTACAGTGACTGTGCCAGTGCATAGAGGTTTTTTTTTAAAAAAACCAGGACTTTTCGTCAGAAAACATTGTTTTATCATCGAGAAGTATTACTAGTGTGTGCGAGTGCGTCGTAATATTTTATAGAAAACTATGGAGATGTCGAATTTGCATCACCGGGGAGGAAACCTTCGTTTTTGCAGGAGCCTAATTGCAGCTTTCATCCTCTCAGGTAAAAACAGCACGAAATTACTGTATTTTAGGCAAAAATGCATTGCATAGGAAGTCTGAATGCTTGAAAAAGTATTTATGTCAAGGCCTGTGTGTTTGGGTATGAATGGGTAACCCTGGCTGAGGGAAACACGTGTGCAACGGCTGTTAATGCTAATGTATGCATCATTGAAATTATTATCAAGATTGTTATACAGAATAAAATGATTTTGTATCAAAATCAGAAATCAATATTCGAAAGCATTATAAATATTAAACAATAGAAGTGAAATTGTATAGGTCCCGTACAATTTTAGTAACATTTTGCTTTAAAAGATGTTAATGTTTTAATTTAGAACAATTTAACTAACCAACTTATTATCTATCTCACCAACAGATACACTGTATTAACTTCTTAACGTTAATGCCAATTAAGTAATTTATTTGGTATGCGACTAATGAGACTATTTTTAACGACCAGTTAAACATGTTGGTAAAACGGGCCTGGTTCACGACAACAACTTGGAATAGTCCTTGACGTTAATGACAATTAAAGTTAATTATTCATGCAATTAATAAGAAAGTTTAATAACAAATTAAACAGGTTTGCGGTTCTAGTTATTGATTAGACCTGCGCAACAGCTTATTGATAGTAAAATGAACAAAAAATAGCACTGGGTATTTCAAAATTTGTAGTAATTTTGCAGAAAAGTATGCAATTTTTATATAGTTTGGAATTACCATGTAATGCTACATGACAATTTTAACATCAGTACATCCAATAAGCCATGCATTTTCGGACACCTTTTTTTGATAATTATGTCCCAGGGTCACAGAGTCCAAATGTGCCTCTCTACGGCCATCTAGCTTTGACTTTGCCTTCTGCATGTGATACAGGGATGGGTATAGGATGCAATTTCTTGGGGAGTTCACCATCGCAGCGCAGCACACGGTCAGGCCAATGCACCCTATGGAGTAGCGAGATTTTTAAGCAGGTGACATGCGGGTCAAGCCTGTGAGGTCGACGGGGGAAGATGGATGCGAGCATTGCAGAACTGCACTTGTAATTGCAAAAAAAAAAAACTACAAGTGATAAATTGTATTGGAAATCAGCAGAGTGATTTCCTATAAACCCAACGGGCAGTCACATTCCAGTTGCCAAAAAAGAGGTCCTCAGGTAAAAACAAGAGGCATCCATGAGGGACAAGGTGTAGCACAAAACTAAACAGAAGCTCTGATAACTGAAGGACAACACTCATGATGTAACTTTTGAAAAGTATTTGATCATGGACACCACAAGTTTTGTCCAAAGTGGTTATAAGCATGAAATTTGTAAAACCAACTTCACATTTTTGTGTCACACAACTTCTGCTATAAATTTAACAGACTGAGAATTTCGATTATTCAGGAAGTGGTGCAGAGATTCTGATAGTCCATCATAAAATTTTCAACTTGTCGTGATCCTAGTTCTTAAAAGTTAAATTGATTTATTTTACCATTGCGGCATTAAAGAAATCTGGAAATTCTTATAAAACAAAAACATCATTTGATCTTGGACACACAAAATGTTTTTGTCTAAACATTAAACTGATGCAAAACTAACTTAACAATTGTGAGTGATACGTCTTCTAACAGAAAGTCAACAGGCTGAGATTTTCGATTATTCAAGAACTGGTGCAGGGCTTCTGATATTCCATCATTTGGATTCTTGTCGTGATCCTCAAAGCATATGGAATCTTTGAAAGATTCGTTCTTTAAGTTAAATTCAGTTATTTCACCATTGAGGCATTTATGAAATCTGGAAATGTTTGCAAGAAAACCAGAATTTGCTTTAGGACACACAAAATGTTTTGTCCAAACATTAAACTGATGTAAAGAATATCCAGATTTCTTTAATGCCTCAATGGTGAAATAAATCAATTTAACTTTTAAGAACTAAGATCACGACTAGGAATTTTTCTTCACTGTAGAATCTCAAGATCCTGAACAATCGAAAGTTAAGACATGCTGAAACCACATCTCGAAAACCTCCCAAGTCTCCTTAATGATTTTATCAAAAAACTTTCCATTTCCTAGATCTCGTTAGAATTGCAAATGTGAAAACTTGAAGCTTGCATCTTTCCCGTATATTTAAGTTAATAAGGGGCACGGATTTCAGGGTGAATTACCCGAGCACCCCCAGCGCATCGTTTGAATGTGATAAGCATCAGGGCGTGATCTTTTAATTTTGTTGGTTATTGTATTGTAGTTTGGATAGCCAGCCCTTTAAGCGAATTATGAATAAAGATAATGCCACTTAAGCACCCAAGGAACGGCCTAAACGATGCGTTTTTGCGATCATTATTCATTGTTAACAAAACTATCACTGGGCACATCGCACTTTTCACTTTTTTTTAGTGATGTGGGTCTTGATACACGCGAACAGGGTGCATTTTCGTAACCGACCTTTACTCAAATTTTTTAGTCTACAGACCTTCTCAATCTGAAACAATTTTTTGAAGATTTGAACCTTCATAACCAAAACCTTTCTGAAAAATTGCCATAACTAACATTTCTGCACTTTTTACATTTTATGGCCATACTGCTGCTACAAAAACAATTATTTTATGAGTATGCTTCCGGCAAGTAAACATAGGGTAAACAATACATTATCCTTCAAAATTTAAATGTTGATTGTATTCCTAGTAATGGTAATTCGCTCGTCATGGCGTGTAACACTATTAAGTGCTCAGAAAACATTACAAATACGTTTCATGTGTCATCAATTAGCTCGCTATGACTATGAGATCATGTGGAGTACAGAGTGTCCACTAGTTCTGAAGTTTATGTATGGCAAATGCAAAACTAGTCCCAGGAGACCATGATGCTATTTTGAATTATAATAAAGCGGAAGACGACACAGTTGATCTCCTTGAACTAAATTTCTCAAGAAAATTTGCTTCCACAAATTTATAAAGTTGGATACCGTATTTACTCCTATTTTGTCCCCCACCCCCATTTGTTTACAATTTTATTCTCTTCAAAGTAAAGAGGGGATCTTAGACTAAACATAATGTTAACATTTAGTACTAGTACACCTCTATAAATGAATATTTCTGTATTGCGAGTAAAATATTCAGTGATTCACTGCATAATTATATTTAAAAAATTTCAACATTCAAATCTGAACACTAACTTTTACAGATTTGCTAAGTGCGTAATACCAGTATACGACGCAATATATGTACATGTACAAATTGAGGCTCAAGATGGCATGCCCAATAGATTATTTATCGTCACTTAATAAGCATCTTTAATTTTTTTTCCCCCAAACAATATTGGGGGATGGGGAGAATACACGAGTAAAAGCAGATGGACTTGTTGTCCGAGAGAAAAATAGACTTGACGCACCAATTTAAGATGCAGTTGGTCATATTTGATGATTGTGCATCACCTAAACTGATCCCCTTCTTGGTGCATCATTGTATTTCATGTCACGGTCACAGGTAAGTCTCTCTCATAATGAGTCTCAAATTGCAGGAAGTCTCGTACGAGTATGACTCAGTACAGGAAGAGACCATTTTTGCACCTCTTTAAAGTACGACACCTTTTCTTTAAAAGACAATTCAGCCATTCTTCAGCAAGATATTTAATCGCTGGATTATTAAGTTTCTGCATCGATTCACTTTTCAAGCACACACGCAAAAAACATAACTTGGTTTAGCATGGCGTCAGATTATACGTCATCGCAAAACAGGATTCTTGTATTTAAAGACGATTCCTATAGCACGAGTTTAAAATAAAAAAGGATGTGTAAAAATGTTTTCCTAGTTACAAATGCCGCTCCTATAAAGTATGCCACAACTGATTCACGCGGTGAGTCTAATTAAAAGACCTAAATAAACACGGTCAGAAACTATGAAATCATAGTTACAGGGTGTCCACCAAGCAATCGAGTGGTCAAAACACATTTTTGGTTGTATTTGTGATGAATTTTGAAACCAAGATGGCCGACGAAATTTTCAATAACCAGAAGAGTGGTCAATTAACACAACTTACATTTGGAGTCCTCAACACGTTTCCTAGATCATCTGTTGTCCTATTTGAAAATCAAGATGGCGGACGACACATAAAACACGTTTTATGTTCGTTCTGTATTTCATTAGATAAACAATGCATATGGATGAAAGAAGCTTGTTTTTCAGGAAATATTCTCACAATTTCAAAATCGAACACCTTAATTATCAGTTCTGGTAACATGGACCCCACCCAAAAACAATAATATTTTGCTATTTTCTGAAAGACAACAGCATTTAGGACGCCATGTTTTATTAAAAATATATATAATCAAAACAGGATTGTTGTTTAAAAATACGAGAGTAAAACAAAGAACCGCTTGCCATGACGTAAACAATCGTTCGTAAGTGGTTTGTTTTGAGAGTATTTAAATAGGCTCTCATCAGCACTAAATTCCGGTTTAGTCACCGTCGTGTGTGGCAATAAGTTTGAAATTTACTCGCGAATATTATCACGTTCGTTTTTGGGAATGGTGTGGGGATCGTCAATGGGTTTCGGAAAGGATTAAATCCACCTGGATTGTCAAGTATTTTCCGTAAACTAGTTCGGCTTAAACAAAAACCTTCCCAGAATTTTCAGACCTACCTGCTAATGGCGGATTTGGGAAGGTTTTTTCATGATTTTTTCGAGTAAAGAACAAAATGCCCATTAATACCTTTTTGGATGTGTTAAGCCGGCAAAACGGCTTAAAGCCTTAAGCCGGCAGAAATGGCACGCCTTGAACTTGACATAATGTTGGAAATGTTTGACTTGGGCCAAAAAATTGTACCCTTTCATTAAAAGGATCAAGGCATGCAGGTGGGTTTGGCGGAATTTTGCATTTTAGGACAAAAGCCAACGCGTTTTGAACAATAGGGAGCAGGGCGAGGGTGCCTACGAAAGGTGGGAAATAGTCCAAAGCCGTGCTATTTAATGTGCTAATGAACATTCACTTAGTTTTTTTTTAATGGCCAGTTTTGACAATGGCAAGATTTTCATTTTTTAACTTTTTTCGTATTACATTGTGATTCCAGCCAGACTTAATTCCAGCCTTATTATACCTTATAATATAGCCTTATATCACGTATGTAGTACTTAGTTTTAAACTCATTTTTTTGTAGTACTCCATGTAAAATCTAAGAGCTATTTTGTTCCAATTCATTGCCCCCTGGCGGCGTGTGGGATTAAAGCATTGGATTTCCAACATGGCCGCTTTATTTTAAACAAAAACTGTCATTTAGCAAATTCACTATACAATCAGATCTTCACAAGATGGAAAACTTTTAGTTAAATTGTAAGGCTCCTTTTTGGGATCACAATTCAAAAATCTCAAATTCCACCTGAATGTGATGAACTGGTATATTCAAATTTAAGGCAATGGGTTTTTTAAAATCTATGGGGAACCGTAATTTGAATTGGCACCCTGGTTAGCTAACCAGAAACTTGTAAACCACATGCCAGTTACTACCTGTGCATTCCTTCAATTCAACTCATGTGTAGAGCCATAAAAATAAACCTATATTTCCCTAACGAGAATAAAGTGCTTTACCAAAAAAGGTGAAATTATTTATTACGTTCTGGTCTGATTAAAAAAAAAGCATGTGAGCGACCCTCATGTTGCTCAGCGTGAATAGCAATACTGTTTGTGTGCAGGGTACACAGAAGCATATATTTTAGTTTAAAAAAAATTAATTTGGCTACTGCGTACCACGTGCGTGGACCTACATAAATGCACCATAGTCATTAACCCTTGTTATCTTCCCGAAAAATCAACCCAGAAAACCGTTGCTTTTCTAACTATTATTAAGATAAGGATACAACTTAATGAAAACTTCCAAGCCAGCGTCAAAAAAGTGGGAAAATGTATCACATAAAACACATATCCAGGCAATTCGTGACTTTATATTTCTTCCCTTGGCCCATATTTAAGAGCACCAATTTTACAGAACCAGTAGAACCACTAACCAGTAGCTCCATGGACGTGACATGTGATTGATACTGCCATTAGCCCCCGGGAAAACCACATACAGCTTAATTAACGCTTAAGTTTAAAAATTATTGAAAAAGTCACAAAAAAAGGTCCTACTTTCGGGATTCTGAACTCATCAAAAGCTTGATTGCCAATTAATTTGGCGTTATTGTTTTATAATGATCATATTGGCTTGTAAACCTGGAGGACAGCAAAGTTCGACCATTACTTGCCCAGAACATGGGAATATCGACCAGTTTTTTTGTGTATTTTAAATTCAACTCCAGGATGCAATTTTTTGTCCCAACTCCCAAAGTGACACGTGTTGCTTATATGGGATGCAAAATTTGGTCACGCTAAAAGTGCCCACTTTGCAGTACCCTATTTACGTTACATAATCGAAGTCCTAAATGTAACGGATCACATAGTTAAAAGCTGAATCGTTATTAGCACTATAATTGTAACAAAATATTGTGTTGACAAAAAGTTGTCATGGCAACATTGACAACAGACATGTTAGTGCCGTATAGCACAGGACATGACAGGTAGCGAGACAATCGATTGGTCAATCAATATAAGCAATTTTGTCCTTCATAATGCAAAAGGGGGGTACAGAGTGTGCCTCAGGTTTGTACACAGCCATTAGCAGGTTAAAGTTCACTTCCTAACCCAGAGTAACTCTTAAAAAGGCAATGGCCTGTTACGTAGAATTTCCAAGTTTAGATTTTATCCATATATCTAAGAAGGTTCTTTAACTACATGTATTGAAAACAAGAATTGATTCATCAAAGCACCAGAATTATAATCGAAAACAGAATCAACCACAGACAGAATCTTGAATTGTTGAACAGAAAAGTTGAATTAAGAAATACAGTAAAGTAGCAAAAATCAGACTTATTTAGTTCCTAGCAAAAATGTTAGAAAAAAGATTTGCCTCCCACGTCCAACATTTTGAAACTTGACCTGTGCATGACCATCTAAAGTTGGCTACAAGACAGGTTACAAAAAGAGACAACCAAAAAGGACATGAGCACATTCTTCTGAATGCATTAAAAGGCCAACTTGTTTAGCTATCTCTGGGTCACACATATTGGCCTTTTAACTTTCTTTACAACGCGAGGCTGGAGCAAAACAGGACATTTACTTAACTGTATATATGGCTTCTTCAAAAGTTGTTCTCGACATTTTCTTTTAACAACGCAAGATTTTTTTTATGGGGATGAGGACAAATTACATCTCGGAATTACTTTTCAAAACTTACATTACCTTAGAAGTATGAAAAAAGTGCGGTTAGGGGGAAAAGGAGGGGGGGGGGGGGGAAATGGCGACTTAAAACCCCAATCACGTTTCTTCGGCACTGAACTTTAATGTCCGAAATGAAAAATTTGAATTAAAAACTGGTATATCTTGACAAAAATTGCAGTGCTCTGCTATAACACGGTTCTTTATCCTTTTATGACTCTTGTTCACATTTGGTTTTTTCTACTTTTAATAAGTTCGTGGAAAGTTCGACTCATTGTGGAAATCAAATCCACAAAAAAATCTTTACCGTTACATGCAGGTCAAGGTTCAGAATATTTTTGTCAGTGTCATGTAAATGATTTAAGACATTGGCGATGTTCGAGGACATATATATATATAGTATGCACTTCATTTGGTAGCCCTTGCATAACAGCATAACAGGAGTGTCAAGACTTATTCCACACACTGGTAATCTTGACATTGCAACAAAAAAAATAATAAATAACAGACACAACTAATTCTTGCAAAACTGTCTGTCTAATATCTAAATTAGCAAGGTGAGACTAATTGAGGGAAGGAGGGGGGGGGGGGGGCATAGTAATGCAAGACAATTTCAATCGTCGAATTTGGCATTTTAAAAAAAAATCGGGTGGAACTCCAAAGAACATTGACTTTGGATTTTGAAGGAATACAAGTTTGTTGTACCAGAGGCTGTGCCACGCCCTCACCCCAAACGTAGCCATGTGGGCGCAGTCCTAAGCACTTTCAGTTCTGTAAAAATAAATACCCCCAATAATAATAACAAGAACCAAAGAGGATGATTTGAATATCTATAGAAAATGAGAAACCGGAGAAAACCTCGTTTGAGAAATGGAAGACTTCGAGGGGGTCTTGCATATGACATTCTCATATAAATCATGGCGGGTCCACCACGAAATCGGCAGGTGGACCAGTCGTGAAAAAGCCCACATTTCATTGCATCTTGACATGGCATGGCATGGATTTGGACGAGGAAAAGCAATAGAATAATAAGAAGAAGAGATGGATCAATTTGCAAAATGAAAATAGGTTTTTGCAGAAGGCGTTGGCTTTTTGCAATCTGTTGACTTTCATTAAGTGGGCAAAGATGCAAATGGCGACGCGCACGAAACCCCAACAAGTTAATAACAGCAGGTGCAACGCGGGCCAACAGGTTTTTTATCCACGCTGTTGTGACTGGATACACCAGGTTTCAGAAAAGCATTGTCTGAGAAGGACAGCAAGACGCCATTGTCAGCTTGAAATTTCATTTTTTCTTCTTCTTCTCCACCACTTCATCTTATTGCATTGATATGCAAAAATAGAATCTTGTATTTTGTAGTGCGTACTACGTACTTATGACACCAATGTCGTCCTTTATGTTGGACCATCAATGGTTGAAGGACAGTTTTCGGTCACAGACAATAACCACTGCCCACCTGTGTGGGTGCAGTATTTTACGAGTCTAGTATCCAACAACAGTTAAGATTCTACTAAAACTTGCAAAAAAAAAAGCTTGGAATGTTGATGGACGGAAGGGACAGGGGCACATCAGATAGTACGAGGGTCTTTAATGACACATAAGTACTTAAACCTCTGGTCATATTCGTTTTATTATCTCATCGTCGAAATGGCTACATCAAGTCGTTTATCAGTAAACTGTGAAATCGTGCTTATTGGAAACCTTTCTAAGGCTTTTAAGCCATTGTAGAAAATGCAATTAGGAGTTGAGTAAAGACCATTCCCCGAAAGGCCGGCCATCAGTAGTGGCCTACACCCATCACGAATCCAGCAGACGTCTGTCTAAATACCATGGCGACATTGCTCTTATCAACCTGCTACTTACTGCTTATGTCAAGTGTAAAACATGGTCCCTTCAAGTGCCTTCCAAATGAATTTCTTAGGGTGGCGGTTACATTAAACTCGCATTAAGATAGATCACGATTCGGTAAATGTGCAAAAACTGCTACTCTAAAAACATCTTAGCAAAAGCTTGCAAAAAAAAAAAAAAAAAAAAAAAAATTGTCAGCAGTTTGATATGTTAATATCTAATAAATGCATTGCGTTATTGGCACACACAACACAAAAAGAGATTATGAAGGGCAAAGTTAATGATATTCTACCTTGACCATGCAGCTTGTGGGTGTATACAGGGCCAAACTAACCTCGGCATTCCTGATGATAAGATAAGAAATTACTGAGATATGTATTTCGAAGAAGTGTGGGTGCGTTTTCTCGACTTCTTTTGATAGAGTATAGTGATTTGCCTTTATTTTCTAAAGAATAGGGTAGTAATTTAGCTATTGTTTTCTGAAGTAATGATAAATCGTGGTGTATATATTGAAATTTGTAGGCACGTTTAATATTGTAGCTATGAACTACTATATAGTATGCAAATCACGGTATAATTTGGGTGTTCTGGCCCCCACGAAATTTGAAGAAAATGTTAGATGTCGTAATCTGGATTTTACATGTAACTCATGCTTTATTTTTCTACTTAAGATGTTTTTTTGGATGTTCTGGCCCCCACGAAATTTTTTAAAAAATGTTAGAAGATGGTTAGGTTAGGGTTAGGATTGAATCTTCAACATTAATTGTTGATACTAACATTTTTTTTTTCAAATTTCCGAGGGGGGAAAGAATACCCAAATTATATCCAAATCACTTATTTGCAACGTTATGCGTAAAGGTATTATTTCACAATTATAACAAAAACATCACTTAAACTCTATTAGCATCTGCAGGAGAGAAAATAGGGTATAAAAAACTAATTTAGCTTTTTTTATCCAGCATTTTTATAAATTGTGTAAAATACAGTTTTATGGCTTGGGCAAATTTGCTATAAGCTCAATGAACAAACCTAGCTAACCCGGAATATAAATTGCGTGATGGCATCTCATTCCAAGTTTTTCATAGTCTACCAAAGTTCATTACCAGTAAACTTTTCTAGTAATTTTTCGATTTTCTAGTCTTCCTTATTGCCAGTTTACAAAAATAAGATTCTTGACTTTTCCTGCTTTATTTTGCCTTAGACATTGAAAGCGCGATCATAGTAGTTTTAGTCAAGATAGATTTATGTTTAATAACCATCTATCAATAATTGAAAAAATTCATTATATAACGAGGTAAACATTTAGTAAAAATGTATTATACCTCTCAAGTGCCAACGTGCTCACCATTTTTCATAAAATGGGCAAGGTTAATTACATTGACCTGGTGACATTTAACGAGTTCGTCTGCAAAATAATAAAAAAATGCATTATTTAATGGAAGTGATTTTTAGCGAAAACTGGCTGAAGCACCTCAGATTCAGACTGAATAATGACCGTCCGGGTCCGTCCCTATACCATTATCAATTTAATATGCGTTGTTAGATTGGATTGAAGTCTGCACTTGACTGGGGGGGGGAAGAACCCCTAGGGAGGGGAGGACACCTTGCAGGTAAATGGCCCAAAACGAAGATTTAAATCCCCTCCACGCAAGATTGCCAGTCGGTTGGGGTTTCCGCTCACAGCTCCCATCTGCCAGTTCCTAACATGGATGGCAGTTGCAGACCAGTTCCGGTATTGTTAAGCATCCACAATGCCATTTCATACAAATGGGGCAGCTGCGAACGCTGATTGGCCCCAGGTTTAAATTCCCACAACAGGAAGAGGAACAATGGCAGGAGGGAGATTTAAATGTCCGTTATGGCCTCGTGTCACCCCCACTTTTAGGGTTTACTTTTAGGGTTCACTTTTTAGGGTCCACTTTTTAGCATGTGAAGCAAATGAGCCATTACGTAGCTCATAGAGGGGGTTCCTGTTCCTCTGCAGAACAGACCATTGTTTCTCAACGAGTTTCATAGATGTCCATCTGCTTTGATGCAAATCTGCCCAAGTTTCCAGAGTTTCAAAATTCCGCTCTATTCTAGGGGCGTGTTTTCTTAGTACTGCATGTACGTCAGATTTTTTCAAAAACCTAAAAAAGTTTTGGGTTGCATCAATGGAGACATGAGATGGAGGGGATGCCCATTGTGGCCCATCTGTGTGTGCACGTGATGAAAACTCAACATGTCGAGCACATGTGCAAGCCAGATCCACCACGGATTCATCCCCAAAAATCCCACAACGACTTGCTGAGGAAATAGGATTGAGCAACTGTTGCTAATCTATTTCAGACGTCGTCTAGGAATGCCAAACGTTAAGTAATCGTAAACATGTCCCCACAAAACGAAAACTTGAAATCGCCCAAGAAAGTCTGATCACATCAGGGAATTTTTTTTAACTTGTTTTCACTTCATTAAACTCGTTTAAAGCTGCGTTCTACAAGTTTAAAGAGTTTAAGGTTGGAAAAAACGGCAATAAAAGCAATATCGAGCTATTTCTGAAAACACAATTTTGAGAAAACTATACAGCGTGAATGTTTGCTGAAATGTTTTTACTACCAAAAGCGATTTATTTCTACAGTACATAATAACTATAGAAGAGAAAAAAAAAAAGGCAAACAAGTTTAATCTAATTTTTTTTCGATTAACCTCGTGTAGTTGTTATATTCAACAATGCAGAGAATTTCGTATAAAAACAACCGATAAATCGGTCTAGCTTACTAAAAAAACCGAAAACATACACGTGTTACAATTTTAAAAAAAATTATAAATATTTACGTTATGATCACCTTTACAAACAGGAAACAATCACTTTTTACTGCAATGTTTTCCAAACTATAATACAAATTTCAATCTAGAACCTGATCTTAATTTTAAATGATTCTACACACAAAAAAACTTTTGAATATTAATAAGCACTACCATTTAAAGACATTGTGCTGTATACTTTCGATTATTCATCAGGGCCAAAGTTATCATTGTTAATATGCAATTAGGTTATCATATATTGTATGCATAATTAATATGTGCTGATTAATTATTAGATCCCGCATGATAAACTTTATATAGTTAAAACATCAGTCCTGACTCGTGCTCAATAACAGATAGTGACATTTACAATTTTCGAATTCTAGTTTCAAATGTCAATGCTGACCCAACAATACAATCAGACAAGTAAAGCTAATTTTGTGTATTATATATTAACAACAAACAATCGAACTTAACCCTTTAAGGTCCTGATATGCTTTGTTCGTTGATGGATCAAATCAGAATATTGGTTCAAAGTATTAATCCAGTATTGTTTTGACTCAACGCATGACCCAGTAACGGAAATTTACATGCACTACAATCCATGCACATGTACTTCAATTGAGACAACACGGAAAAATCGTTATCGATGTATTTTGATTGAAAATCCATGTACAATATAAAATGTGACACAATTGCACGTAGGGGGGTTTTGAACCCATTTAAACCACAATGTTTATCACGCAAGGAATGTTACAGTTTTCCTTGTTTACAAATTTAACTTTGGTGTTAAATTACGATGTTGTTTTTTGGACACTCTGGATGGCACGAACATTGTAATTGAGGAGGCCAATAGTTAAGTTTTATGTGTGATAGAAGAAGCATGCAAAACGACACCATGCAATTTGGATGGGGAAGTACATGGAATTCCTCCATAAAACCTGAGCCAGGAATAGCCATCGAGTAATTAACGAACCGACACACTAAACACATGGCGTCTTAAAAAAGACCGAGAAAGCCAAAGAAGTGAGGTTTTGGTCCCCGTTTGGAGCAGATGGTGAACGGGGCCAATTTTCGAGTCATTTTACCTCGTGTCCACTTAACGTCTGTTGCTTCGAGTAGAACCCAAGGATGGACACCAGCCAAGCCTGGACTAATTGCTTTTCCCCTGTCTTGCTTCGTTAACCATGCAAAGAAACCGAACGATAAACCAAACACTTTATACTGCAGTGCCAACTGAATTTATGCGGTCGTTCATTACTGGCTGGAGTCATTATGGCACATGTTTGAAAAGTATAAAAACAAAATAATTAGTCATATGGCCGGTTGAACAGGTCTTCCTTTACGTCATACCGTGATTAAGACAGGTGGTCGTCGGTTGTTTTCCTTTGTTCGCATTCAATAAATCAACTGGTGATCTTAGTTATAAAGTATACAAGAAAGTCTGAGAAGCTTTGTCATTTGGAGAAACAAAAGATACTTGAAAGTTCATATGTTGCATATGTTTCATAGAAGCATAACTTGTACAAACATTTTTCATTGAAACATAACTTGTACAAATACATACATGTATCCTTGAAACATATACTTTGTACAAATACATGCATGTTTCCTTGAAACATAGCTTGTACAAGTGCATGTTTTCTTTAAACATAGCTTGTACAAATACATGTTTTCTTGAAACATAGCTTGTACAAATAATGTTTTCTTGAAACATAGCTTGTACAAATACACATGTTTCCTTGAAACATAACTTGTACAAATGCACGTTTCCTTGAAACAGAGCTTTTACAAATACACGTTTCCTTGAAACAGAGCTTGTACAAATACATGTTTCCTTGAAACATAACTTGACAAATACACACGTTTCCTTGAAACAATGCTTGTACAAATACATGTTTCCTTGAAACATAGCTTGTACAAGTACACATGTTTTCTTGAAACACAGCTTGTACAAGTACACATGTTTTCTTGAAACACAGCTTGTACAAGTACACATGTTTTCTTGAAACATACACTCTAAACAAAAGTGACTTTAATTCCCAACTTAAATGGCACAAAAAGCATCTTTTTTACATAAGTGCCTTTTG
>JAQGBW010003170.1:0-17086 GCA_034698625.1 Julus scanicus
TTAAAAGTTGCAAGTGTTTTTATTTTGTCAATTTGTGAAATTTTACTGGTGTCCCATCATTTAAGTTGACCACTGTACATAAAACGAAAATCCAGTATTGTTAAATACACGTACTCCTTCATTTCCATATCATCTGGATTTGCTTTGATTAAATTGTGTACATTTTTTATCATTTGGTCGCCGCATCCTTCCATAAAACTTCCCATCTGAAAGAACATGTTTCAAGTTTACGCATGCAAATACATTGTTATCATCTTGGCAAAATATGATCCTTGTATTGAACGTGACCAGAAGATGGTCAACGCAAGCAGTTGATCCCTGTTTATCTTGCCTGTCTTAATTTTCCAGATGTGAATGTAGGGGATAAAACTCCCCGATGGAATTTCCATTCTTCACCACCATCCATTATACTTAAAAAGAGTCTTCCAATCTTGCTCTTTCCACCAAGGGGAAATTTCTGAAGATGAAGCAAGTTAGGAATGTACATATGGCTGGTGAAATATTTCAAAGAGTTAAGTATAAATGCACTGATTATTTACCCTTCTTTCTGGAAAATTGTGGAATTCTTTAATAGTAAGCAACTTAATCATTTCCAAGTCTGCCACTATCAAACTGGGATTTCTCAGGTCGTATAAGCTGAGACAGGAATAACGTATCATAAATAACAATAATGTGCATGTTACCTCATCCATCAATTTAAGCATCAAAGTTGTTCATACCCCCATATTTTTCCCAAGGTTTTGTAATTTTTCGCATCATCGTCATGAAATGTCTAATATTGTAAAACGCATAATTAGAATAGAGCTGAGTCGCTTAATTAAAAATATGAAAATAATAATAAACTATTTACAGAATATAAACTTGTCCAAAATGATCCGAGAATAGGAGCATAAAATCCAGTCTTCACGTTTTGGTTCTTCCAGTAATCGAAATGCCAAGTTGAATATCTAACATTTGAAAACACAAATATTTACAATTCAATTATTGAATTCTTGCAATGCAATTACGCAATCATCACCGAGGTGTCAAATTGTGGAGGCGGAGGGGGAGGGAATGGGCCCCAATGGGGACAAACGAAATTCAATCAATCGTTTAGTAGCCAACTACACTAACTAAGCAAGCTATGCGTACCCGATACGAATTTTTAAATTGAATCAGCAATAACTGCATGGGGCACATATTCCAACATGACACATGTAGTAAATACCAAGAAAAGTCAGAAATGAAAAATGTTGTCCTAGCAATGAACTGGAATTTATTTTAAGATTCTGAACGGTAGATTATTAAACATGAAGGATGTATTTTGCAACAAGACAACTTTTCATTGACGTCAGCTTCAAGGCTAACTTCATTGAAGTTTAATGAAACGCTAAACAAGTTACAACACGACAAATGCATACACGATTTCATCTGTAAAAGAAATCGATTTGATATTTACGGTTGGTTATGCACTGGAATTCATTTTAATAATGAAACAAAAAGTATTATAATAATATTGATAAACCATCACTGTCCAATGTTTGGGACATGCCACACATTTTTAACTTTTGACAAGAACAATGGCATATAATATAATCGGAAATCTATCCCCACCTCCAAACTATATTCACTTTTTTTAAAATAAGTTGTTGTGGCGTGCATTTATTGTATAAACTATATAAGCTTTTTAATTCCATTTCCGTTCTGTTTTGCATTGTGTATTCGTTTACGTTTGTCAACGCCCAGATCATCATGACCTTGATTTTTGTAACTAAGTTGCCTACAGAAGAGAATACTAGCTCCCACAGATTATGGGTAAATGACGTGAAGGCCAAGGTCTTGTGAAGGCAGGGGAGTCTGTCAATTCTGTGTTCCACTTATGCCTAATTAAGCATGATAAAAATACACAATAGATCGATATGTGGAGAACTTGACACCAATTGACACTGAGTTTAGTGTTGTTTTGACTATGCATGAACTGTTGCTGGTACAAATTTTGTCGGCTTGTTACGTACTGTGTCTCTTTAGCATGACGTACATTTCCACGGTGGGCGTCTCATTTTTTTTTAAACTCCAGAAGCATCCATTTCTTGGGCGTCATTCACTCGTTTTCGACATTTTCAGAATTTTACATAAGCAGGAGTTTAAAATGGAGCTTGAAAATGTTTATATCCTTTTCTAGCATGAAATCGAGCCAGAAACCAACAATCATAGGGGTGATCCATAAATTATGTCACACTTTTTTGCCTCTTTCTAAACACCCCCACCCCTTTGTCACAATTATCACAAATTTTACTACACCCCATCCATAATGATGTCACAACTCGTCGATTACCCTCCCCCCCATCCCCAATTATTTTACAATAATTCTATATTCTTTTATTATTGTATTTGTTAAAATGTTAAAATACTTGAATATTAAAAAACTTAATTTTAAACAGGACCCAAATCGTTTTTCCCGACTGCTATTCAAAATTTCAAATGTTAAAAAAATCAAAAAAAAAATTTGTCGCATATTCTTTATCGTTTGAAATAAATTTTGTTTGTGTGATGTCACATTACCGAACCACCCCCCACCCCTTGGTCACAATTGTCACAAAAAACAAACATGATAGGGTTATCTATATACGATATAGATAACAAGCAAAAATACTGTATAAATAGGAACACTTACTTATAAATGGCAATCAGAACTACGGTGGTAAGCAGCAGCCAGTTAGGCACCGAAATTAATCCCAAAATGTTCATTTTGATAGTGCCTTCAGTGAAGCAAACAGTTCTAAACAGAGTTCATATCATGTGTTGCTCATGCCAGTAAATACACAGCAACTGAATGAAGTCAGCGAAGCAATGGGGAAATATACAATCTGACTTCAAGGTTAAAACCAGGAGATCACGTTATTGCTTGCAAACTTTTTTCATAGGGCTATTCAAAAAGGACGTCAGCTATAGTAAACATTGTAAAGTCTGTTAGGTAACGGACACTGCTGATTGTTTGTGTAGCACAATTTGCACAAAGCCTGTAAAACCTGCGTTGATGCAGAATACTATATGGTAAAATATTTGTGTTGGGGTAGGGAAGGAAGTTAAGGCACTGGGTCCACTTCACAAACCTAGTTAAATGTTAGTATCATAATTTAAACATAACAAATCAAGTGGGTTTCAAACAGACTTTGCCATGAGAGCCCCAAAGTGGACCTAATTTAAACACTCCCACCATTTGTTTAAAATTCAAAATTTAAATGTAACAATCTGGTATACATTTATACGTAGAATGTAACACTTATTATTGAATACCACATAATGAAGTGATAAACATGCTGAGAATGATGATTATTTAGGTTTGACATAAACAAGTGTAACTGAACCTAAAGAACTAATTCAAATTTAATTTTCCCCCAATCTTCATTCATCTAATCTATACATTACTAAGTCTTATGTCATGACAAAATATTAGCATCTAACAATCTAAATATATTTCTATAAGTTGCATACACAGTCATCTAAATTGATCTAATGCGTATTTGCAAATTCTATTGAATAAAAATTGCTTTACGCGTATAAAACATTTAAATTGGACAAGTAAATAATGCATGGCCGCCATATTTTCGAAACTCATCGGTCTATTACTTCCGTCGTTTTTCAATTTTCAGATGAAATCCATCTATAGGTAGTAACATTGGCATTGCTTTCTTGAACTGCAACGGAATCTATAACGAAAAGTTTCTTTTAGTCTTCATTTTTTTACTTTTCAGTTTTAATTGGCTATTGCAAACAGTATTTCAAATATCCCTTAAAATCAAAATCACTTTAAGCATTCCTCTGTGATATTAGTGTTTAAGAAGAATTTAAATAAATTGGTCATAAACTGGCCTTCTTTGCGAAAAATAAACTTAGCCTTACTTGAGTTTTACTAGATGGAGTGACCCTAAAATCTGTGAAAAATTTGGCGAGTCCCATTTTCACTTGCATTATGGCAAATCTCATCCCAATACAATTCCTTGGACCAGCACCAAACGGCATGTAGGTGAGTGGATTACGTTTAGCTTTGTTTTCCGGAGAAAATCTAAAAATTGATGGTTACGTTAATTCAAATTAAAAATCGACAAGTGATGACAAAATGTAATCAAACGCTCAAATCACCCTTAACAATCCCTTAATAATTTGGGTCACTTTTTTGCTCGTATATTTGATCGAAGCGTACTATAACTACCTTTCGGGAATGAATTTCTCAGGGTCAGGATAATATTCTTCAGAATGGTGCATGCTCCAAACAGGAATTGAGACTATCATCCCTTCTTTGATACGTATATTCCCGAGATTACAATCCTTGTTGCAACAACGCTCTATCCTGGTAGCCGGTGGAAAATAGCGAAGGGTCTCACTAACTACCATATCCAGGTAAGCCATTCCCATTACGACTTCATGGGTTAATTTTCCCTATGAGAAGACGAAATTTTTGAGGATACATGAATTTTTATGATAATCATTAGTGTAAAACACTTGTTGAAGTCTTTATAAGTAAAAAACTAACGTGTTCTTCTAAAGCTTTATCAATTTCTTGGATAAGCCGATCCTGGCATTCAGGATTCAGAGCCAGTATATAAATTGCAAAGCAAGCTGTGTTTGCCGAAGTGTCAAATCCAGCAATAAGAAAAAGCATGGAATGGGCGACTAAAGCTTCATCGGTGATTGCTAAAAAATGAATAATATGATAAAATACACCGTCACATGTATTTAAAAGTGTATCGATAAAATACGAATACCCACAGAAGTTAGATTTCTTTTCGGATTGTTCATTCTGTTGGGCATCCAGAAGCAGTTGCAAAAAATCATTTCGAATCTAAAATATGTGCAAATATACATTTCATTGATCATCGTTTAATATTAAATTACATAAATTTTGCTAACGTGCACTTGTACACCTAAGTCATTTGACTACTTAACGCACAAAAATGTAATTAAAATTCTTAAACGAAAGTAATTTTTTGAAGGTACTATGTAAGTAACATTACTATTCATAAAAGCGAATTATGTAAATTATGTTTTTAATAAAAATACTGTAACTGTTATCCATATACGACTGTTTCGTAAACCGTATTCATTTGTAGAATTTTTGTTTAATATAATTTACCGAAAATTGCACACTTTTAAGTGATAAATTACAACTTCCATGGGCACCAAAGTTACTAAAGGAATTTTTTTATCCAACTTTGCAAAACATTTGTATATAATTTGTTTGATTCTTCACTCGCTCATGTTTAAAGCTGTTTAAAGGTCCTAGCACATCCATGTGATTTCTGTGTAATACCAATAAAGTAAATAGATGATAAGCTAATAGTATTCGTACAGAGTTGTCACTTTTCCTCATTTCTATTACTTGTCGGACAGCTCTTTCGAAAAACGCAAAAGCATCAGCAGGAAAAATAGGTATGTCCCAACGCTCAACCAACTTTGGCAGGAACACTGCAGAAGATATTATTACAAGTTTAATTTTCATTAACAACCATTAATGATGTTGTAATTATGTCAATTTACTTTACCCATTAAGAGGACAATAGGTAAGAAATTTCTGTTGCCAAACTTCCTGACGTTTATAATAAACGGATCGTTAGGGTCTTCGGAATTCATTTTGTATCCAAAACAACAAGATGCTATAATGTCCATACTGTACAATCCAAATACACTAGAGAAATTTAAAGGATGAAATGCAATTAGGTATACATCCTCAAATGTTGTAGAATGTTTTGTAGAACACCTACTACTGCTTATTATTTTAAAAAAAAGAGTTATTACATATCGTGGCTTAATTATTACAGAGTGTGTGAATTCATTCGAGATTCTATTTTCCTTATTTTAGCTTTGGGTTGACTATATGGAAATTGCAGATAATTAGTTTTAAAAAAGACAGGTAGATAATAAAGAAATAACAAACAAAAATAGGGCATTGTTAAATACACGTACTTCTTTACATCCATGTCATCTGGTTCTGCTTCGATTGCACGATGAACATTTTTTATCATTTGATCGCCACATTCTTCCATTAAACTTCCCATCTGAAAGAATGTTTCAAGTTCATGCTAGTGCACTTTTCATTATGGCAAAATCTGACCCATGCATGATGTCAGCAATCATTGTTTATCTTGCCTGTCTTAATTTTCCAGATGTGAATGTAGGGGATAATACTGCTCGATGGAACTTCCATTCTTCACCACCATCCATAATACTTAAAAAGAGTCTTGCAATCTTGCTCTTTCTACCAAGGGGAACTTTCTGAAGATAAAAGCAAGTTACGAATGTATGTTTGGTGAAAAATTTCAAAGAGTTTAGTAAATTCACTGATTATTTACCCTTCTTTCTGGGAAATTGTGGAAATCTTTCACAGTAAGCAATTTAATCAATTCCAAATCCCCCACCAACAAAGAGGGGTTCCGCATATCGTATGTGCTGAGACAGGAATAACGCATCATAAGTGGCAATACATCATTAAGTTACCTAATTCCTCAATTTAAGCAAGGAAGACTTTCATACCCCCATATTTTTCCCAAGGCTTTGTAGTTTTTTGTATCCTCGTCATGAACTGTCTAGTAATTATCAAACTCATAATTAAAAAAGAGCTGAGTATAGCTTAAAATATAAAAATCATCCTAAAGTATTTACAGAATGTATGCTTGTCCAAAATGACCCGAGAACAGGAGCATAATATCCGGTCTTCACATTTTGCTTCTTCCAATAATCGAAATTCCAAGTAAAATATCTAACATTTGAAAATACAAATATTCCAGTAACTTTGACATATAAATTGAAGTAAATGTACTACAGATGTGAGACAAAAAAATCTGATTGATATTTAGCATTAGTTGTCATGAAATGATTATTAAATTTAACAAATACACTGTAAATATATAGTAAAGACAATGCGTTGAATTCCAATAGTAGAATTTCAAATAATGATGATGAAGATCATTACTGTCCAATATCCTTAGTTTTTAATGGGGATAAAGAATTGGTACTGACGGTGAAAAATCAGAAAAAGGACATAAACTAGCAGATTTGACACTAGATTTGTCACACGGTTGGTGATTTTCGTGCTGGTGAAAAATAGAGTGGTTGTTTGTTGAATGATAACGAATAAACTGAATTTATTGAATGATCTTATCTGCCGACATTATACGAGTGTAAAGCCGGCACCCAATTGATCAAGACCTTGAATCTTGGAATTAAATGGGACAAATGAAGAGGGAACTCCCACGGAGAAAAGTTAGGTGAATGACGTGAAGGTCATGTGTGGGGTCTATCAAGGCTGTTCCATTTATTTATGCGAATACAAAGTTGACAGAATTGGAGAAGAGGACATCCGGTACCAATGGGCACACAGTCCATAGTAATAAACTGTATATAGATACATGTACATTAACTTAACCGGTATGAATAATATTAGTAATAACACCTGATTGCATCCTGGTGTTAACGAGCAGGTTGAAAACACTGCTCTAAGGCCTTCAATTAATTCTCTTAAAAGTCAAGTTCCATGGTGGACTTGTCCATTTTTACTCTTGAAGCATCCATTCATTGGCGCCATATCGTGGAAATGCCATTGAAAAGAATATAATTTTTCAACATTTTCAAAAAATTACATTAACTGAAAAAAATAATTCTGGAGTTCCAAAGGGGTTTTAAGGGAATAATGCAAACCAACTTAAATTTCTGATATAATTTTTTTTAAAGAAAGCAAGAGGATACTCTAAATCTAGATACTGCAATAGAAAGAGTAAAAGGGGAAAATGTAAAAAAAGAGAAGGTCGACATAAGATTTTATAATGTAGAACTTCATTTAACAATGTTTAGCACTGCATATAAGAGTTAACCTCAAATTGTATTTGTATTATTAACACGATATTGATAGCAAATAAAAATAATGTATAAATAAGAGTCCTTACTTGTAAATGACAACCAGAACTACGGTCGTTAGTAGCAGCCAATTAGGCACCTCAATTAATCCCAGAATGTTCATTTTGATATTGGTAACGCACTCAGCTATAAATGGAGTTTGAAATCATTTGTTACTCGCTGCCAGTTTTTATACTGTTTATACAACGAATGTAATCACCAAAACTGTGTGAAAAGCATGTGGTTTCAAGGCTAAAACTAAGAAACTAATAGAGGTTGCATGATTGTTTACTAACTCGATAGGGAAAATTCAAAAAGTACATACGCTTGAAGAGAACTTGTCCACACCTTCCAACCCGACCACCCGGCGGCGATTCAGCGGGATGTTATTTTGTACTGGTGACTGCACATGTAGTATAGGTCGGGTAGTCCGTAGTTAGTTGCGTTTGAAAGTATGAACACCAGCGCTAGGGTACATGCATGTAGACCTAATTGTCGCATCCAG
This sequence comes from Julus scanicus, assembly GCA_034698625.1. Taxonomy (NCBI): domain Eukaryota; kingdom Metazoa; phylum Arthropoda; class Diplopoda; order Julida; family Julidae; genus Julus; species Julus scanicus. The sequence continues at coordinate 8,375 of JAQGBW010003170.1, forward strand.
ATACCATAGAAAAATAGCAGATTTCTTGCCTGGAATCTCATATTAGAAAACTGAACTTTTCATGGAATTTTGCAGACATCAGTTTTGAACGTCCCCTTAAAAGAAAAATAAACTTAACTAGGTTTGCAAAGTGCACGTCATTCATGAAGTCTCAAATGTGTGGGTGGATTAGTACCATATGGTGAATTGCGTACAATATATCCTTGTACCCAAAATAATATTACGATATACATATAGTACATATAGCCAACACCATGCAATCTTATCAGCACATCTAAGCCGCTTCGAAGAAGCATGTACATATTATGAATTCCCGAGATACTTTGCAAATAAATATACAAAAGAATTGTAACGAATTTAATAACACGTTTATCCAGGAATTCAGTCTGCAGTGTGCCGTGTAGGTGCAAGGGTAAAAAATGTACTTATACAACGTGCATATACTAATTGTAAAAAAAACATTAGAAATTTCATCACGGTAATTTTTATTTATTTCATTAATAAAATATAAGAGATAACCTATGGCGTGCCGTGACAATTTGGAAGTCATTTTGTCTGTTGCACTGCTGTTATGTAGTTCATTGTTGAAAACACAACTCTAAGGCCTTCAATTAATTCCCTTAAAAGGCAAATTAAAATAAAATATCATTAAAAAATAAAAATCTTCGTGAGTATCATTTTGAACATAGCGTGCATTAGCAACTACTATACACTAGCTCTTTGGACTAATAAATGCGATAAATTAAATTAAAAAATGTATAGTTTTTGATCAGTACAGCGGAGCCTCTACAGTATAAGTCAAATTCAGTAAGGTACTCATTTAGTTCCGTCGCTTTTCAAGTTTTAGATGAATTCCATCCAGGTAGTAACATCGGTACTCCGTTACGGAACTTCAATGGAATCTACATATAACGAACGATTACCTTAATGTATCTCAATTACATATTTGCTTTTGAATTTTAATCACCAGTAATTCAAGCCAACATTTTTAATATCCATTCAGCATTTCTAAGTTGCATAAAAATGCTGACCAAAGATTTAATAAATTGTTATAAATAGACGAGAAAAGACTTACTTGAGTTTTACTGGATGGTGTTGCTCGAAAATCTGTGAAAAATTTGGCGAGTCCCATTTTTATTTGCATTAAGGCGAATCTCATTCCAATGCAATTCCTTGGACCAACGCCAAACGGTATGTAAGCGAGTGGGTTTCGTTTCGTTTTATTTTCAGGGGTAAATCTAAAAAACGAAATTAATGACTAGGGTTAGCTAAAAACAAATTAAAACAAATGAAATGATTATACTTAATGCGAATGTACGCTTATTATTATTATATGCTAAATGCGTTCAAATAATCCAAATATATATATAGAAAATGAACAGATTGCCACGTCATATAGAGTCACAAAAGTTATATGGATGATTAATAAATAGTCTAAGTAAAAATGGTTATTACTGAATAATGACACCTGTACAATTTTAAAGCATTTAAAACATCCACGATATGACATTAAAAAAAGCTAATTCATTTTTCAACCATTGAAATCGAACAAAAAAGTTATAATTACCTTTCAGGCTCGAACTTCTCAGGGTCAGGATAGTATTCCTCGGAATGATGGATGCTCCAAACAGGAATTCCCACCATCATACCTTCTTTAAGCTGGATACCCCCGAGATTGTAGTCCCTATTGCATCGACGTTCAATCCTAGTTAATGGTGGAAAAAGACGAAGGGACTCCGAAACTACCATATCCAGGTAAAGCATTCCCATAACTATTTCATGAGTCAATTTACCCTAGAAGAAAAACCAACACACAGTTAAGTTGAGAAGATATTCTGAAGCATTTAGTTGGAAGGAAGATACGCAAAAATAAATCTTTTTTAGATAAGAAACTCACGTACGTGTTCTTCCAAAACTTCATCAATTTCTTGAATGAGCTTATCCTGACATTCTGCATTCAGAGAAAGAAGATAAATTGCTAAACTAATGGAGGTTGCTGTAGTGTCAAATCCAGCAACAAGAAAGAGGATGGAATGGGCAACCACCGCTTCGTCGTTCATTGCTAAACACGGAAATGAATATCATAAGATATTCCGTCACCATTTCTGGTATCAATAAAGTCAAAAGTGCATATACGGAATTTCGACTTCTTCTCTGATTGTTCATTCTGTTTTGTTTGTCTCTGGGCATCCAAAAGTAGTTGCAAAAAATCATCCCTTACCTAAAAATAGGCATCAATAGCAAACATGCAATAGCTTACTGGAATGTATAAATCTATACAAAATTCTGAAATTAATTGTATACTTACAGATGTGTCATTTTTCCTCATTCTGACTACTTGATGAACAACTTTTTCGAAAAAGGTCAGAACATCAGAACGAAAAACAGATGTTGAAAAGCTCGGTTAGCTTAGGCATTAGCACTACGACAAAATAGAATTCAAATTTATGTAAACTACCAAACATTCAACGTTAATTACATGTTTATACATATAAGGACTTGAAATTATATAGCATTACTCATTAAAAATCCAAAAAGTATGAAATTGAAATTGAAAATGCTTTTGGCGTTAAGAACGAAGGAGTCGTTTGGGTCTTCGGAATTCATTTTGTATCCAAAGCAACATGATGCAATAACGTCTATACTGTAGAGACCAAAAGGGCTAGAAACAATTGTTGTCGATATTAAAAATAATAAGCAATGCAAGAATTGACTTGGCAGTAATCAGAACTTCAGCTAATGCTATATGAATATACATACTGCTTTACATCCATATCATGTGGTTCTGTTTTGATGGCACGGTTTAAATTTTCGACCATTTGGTCGCCGAATTCTTCCATTAAATTTCCCATCTAAATGAAATTGTTTAAATGAATGCAAAGATTACAAATGCCCAATAGGTTAAGCCATCTGCCAAGCTAAACATATATAGTATTATCACATAACACATGGTTCATCCCTCTCCAGGACTTTCAATAACTTTTAATAGTAGGGGTCATTAATAAAGCTATATAGTATACATGCTTTATATACTGTATCAAGCTATCAGCCAGAGCAAAAATGTTTAACTTTATACTTGTCTTAATTTTCCAGATGTAAATGTAGGGGATAAAACAGTTCGATGGAACTTCCAATCTTCATCACCATTCATCATGCTTAAAAAATCGTCTTACAATTTTACTCTTTCCAGCAAGAGGGAATCTCTGAAAACAGCGCGAAACATATTAAAGCACTTCAAGATTTAATCAGTTGACAATGTTTCAGATTATTTACCCTTCTATCTGGAAAAATGTAGAAATCTTTCACAGTAATCAATTTAATCAATTCCAAATCCGCCACCAACAAAGAGGGATGCCGCAAGTCGTATGTTCTGAGACAGAAATTTCAATCATAAGTTGGGAAAAAAAGCAATATTTAATATATTTATATTAATAAAGTACAGAAAACATTCATATACCCCCATATTTTCCCCAAGGTTTTGTAGAACTTTGTATCCACCTCATGTAATGGCTAGGACCATCAAATGTATAATTATATAACTTATAATTGTGATGAAATTACAAAAACAATACTTACAGAAAACATGCATAGCCAAAATGATCCAAAGATAGGCGCATAAAATGCAGTCTTCACGTTCAGTTTTTTCCAATAATCAAAATGCCAAGTTAAACACCTAAAATTTGCAACTAAAATATTTACTGACAAAGTCATGCATGCGCTGGAGATGCCTCATACATATTTACAAGCGAATCTACAAATATCGTTTACATTTTAGAAATTAATACAAAAAAAGTTAGAAAGAAGGACATACATTTATTGCAAAGTGGTGCAGTAGGGTGAACGCAATATTGGGCCATACATTGTTAAATGTTTTACGAAATTAATTTTGCAATGAAAATGTCTTAGAAGTTTACAAAAATATTTCCAAAAATATTAAGTTGATCCAATCATCTGGTTTTTTACACAGATGCCATTTTCTTGAAGCGCGGTGCCCAGATTATGCTGCTCGAACATGGAATTGATATTAACACGATATAAACATCAGTCCCCGAAAAAGAAATTATTTAACATGTAGTATGTTCAATCTAGAATACGAATGTAGTGTTTCCTGAGTAACATACTAATGTTTTCAAAACAAACAAACGACCATGTATTTATAAATGAATTTAGGATACACTTACTTGTAGATGGCAATCAGAACTGCGATAGTAAACAGAAGCCAATTAGGAACCAAAATTAATCCCAGAATGTTCATTTTGAGAAATTTTTGCGGCTATATATAGTTACGACTATACGTTGAAGCAAAAATAGCGTTCAAAAGTAAAGTTGGCGGGATCGCTGGAGCTATAATACAGAAATACGTATACTAGAGCTATGACAGCTTCATGGTTAAAATGAGACCTTGAACCTGAAAAGCCACAAAATATCGTCAATATGTGGGTGGATAAGTAGATCTACCATAACGAACCCTATTTCAGAATCGTAGTATACCAAAAGTTCCCTTAAAATACAAGTGCTGTTTTTTTGTATATACAAAGAATCTTGAAAAAATTATTCATTTTTAAACAAATTTTCGTGAAACCTTTCCTGGAACAAGTCACAAAGGCATTATATTAATTTTTTAATCATGCGCATGTGGTTCATAAATTTCATAAAAATGCGAATTAAATATGGACCAACACATAAGTAGCTAGGGTTATGATCTATCCTGCCATAAGTATTTTTCGACATTTCTTACTCTGAACTTTCCCAAGCATAAGTAAATTTAATATTTGATCCCAAAAGGTATACTGTATATACCGTTATCTTACGCTGTTTAAATATCTAGATGCAAAAATGAAATTCTAAAATAAAATACGGTTTTCTAATCGATCTTCTAATCGATTAAAAACGTACAATTTGATAAGAATTGATGAATTGTATATTACTATAGTTCCTGAACAGTAAATCATAAATACATATGTATACAACAGCTTTTCTAAACATATACGCACAACACAATAACGCTGAAATTCTTTAATTACTTGGTAACGGTGGTATCAGTATAAATCCCTTCGCAAAAGAAATGGTTAGTTGCGAAGCATCCTATAGGATCGTTGCTTCATCTGTTGGTAACACCAAAAAAAATACCATGTACAAAATTCAACGAAATGTACATTAAGAGAATTTAATTAACCAATTAAATGTAGTATTATACAACAAAGCTCATGGTGTAATACCGTGTTCCATAAGTTTTATAAATCAGTTCTTCAGCTTATAAGTTCATAATCCAATTAGGTTGCATCCATATATATAGGTAAAATAGCGTCCCGCAGTATAAACAAGATAACAATTTTGAAGCCATTTTGTTTATTTCACTGCGAGTTCATCAAGGATTGAAAACGCGGCTCTAAGCTAGCTATAGGCCTTCAATTCTCAAACCCTCCTTTAAAAATAAAATCTTATTGTGAATGTAATTTTGAATTAACATAGCATGCACTAGCACTGTACTACACACTAGCTCGTCGGACTAATAAATGCTATAAACGTAATTAAAAGCATATTCATTATTTATCCAGTACAGTGGAACATGTATAGCATATATATATATATATATATATAATGTACTAATTTAGTTCCGTCGCTTTTCAATTTTGAGATGAATTCCATCCACAGGCAGCAACATTGGGATTCCGTTACGGAATTTCAAAGGAATCTATAATAAACGATTTTCTTAATGTATCGCAATTATTTTCGTTTCAATTTTTATTTGCCTGATTAGAGCGTTGAAGGAAGATTTTAAATAAATTGGTAAATAGGCGAGAAAACACTTACTTGAGTTTTACTGGATGGTGTTGCTCGAAAATCAGCATAAAATTTGGCGAGTCCAATTTTCATTTGCATTAAGGCGAATCTCATTCCAATGCAATTCCTTGGACCAACGCCAAACGGCATGTAGGCGAGTGGGTTACGATTTGCTTTATTTTCCGGTGTAAATCTTTAAAAAAATTAACTTCAAGGTTAACAAAACAAAAAAAAATAAACGATTACCCTTAATATTAATATACGTTAAGGTTATAAGCGTTCGAATCATCCAAATGAACAGATTTTCAGATTGTAATTGAAATGGTTATTAAAAGATGCTGTGCATAATTTGTATACAGCTGTTTACAGGAATTGTCCCCCAAAAAAAACAAGTGCCTACTTAAATATTGGAACAGGAAATCCATGAAAGTTACCTTTCGGGCTGGAACTTCTCAGGGTCCGGATAGTATTCTTCGGAATGATGGATACCCCAAACGGGAATTCCCACCATCATACCTTCTTTCAGCTGAATACCACCGAGTTTGTAGTCTCTGTTGCAGCGGCGTTCCATCCTAGTTGCCGGTGGAAATAATCGAAGGGACTCCGAAACAACCATGTCCAGGTAACTCATTCCCATAACTACTTCGTGAGTCAATTTACCCTATATATATACATGGAAAACAAACATACAGTGATTGAGAAGATATTCGGAGGTATTTAGCTGTAAAGTCAGATATGTCAAGTAGTTATTTTTTAGATGAGAAACTCACGTTTTCTTCTAAAACGTCATCAATTTCATTAATTAGCTTATCCTGGCATTCAGGATTCAGAGAAAGAAGATAAATTGCTAAACAAATGGAGGTTGCTGTAGTGTCAAATCCAGCAACAAGAAAAAGGATGGAATGGGCAACTACAGCTTCGTCGTTCATTGCTAAAAATGGAAATGAATATGATAAAATATTCCGTCATGATTTATGGTATCAATAAAATCAAGTGTGCGTACAGAAGTTCGACTTCTTCTCTGATTGTTCGTTCTGTTTTGTTTCTTTCTGGGCATCCAGAAGTAGTTGCAAAAAATCATTCCGTACCTAAAATCAGGCATCAAGATCATTCGTGCAATGTATATGAATCTAAAAAAATCAGAAATAATTGTATACTTACAGTGGTATCCTTTTTTCTCATTTCGACTACTTGATGAACAGCTTTTTCGAAAAATGTCAGAACATCAGAAGGAAAAATGGATATGTCCAAAAGTTCAGCTATCTTGGGCATTAACACTGTAAAGGACAAAATAGAATTCAAATAAACTATATCAATCATTAAACGGTAATTACATATCGCTATAAGAACTTGTAATAGTATTACTCATTAGAATTCCAACAAATATCGAATTTAAATTGAATAGACTTTTGGCGTTAAGAACGAAGGAGTCGTTTGGGTCTTCGGAATTCATTTTGTATCCAAAACAACAAGATGCAATAACGTCCATACTGTAGAGACCAAATGGACTAGAAACAATTTTTTCCAATTAAAAAATTAATTACAGCAAGATTTCAGCAGAACTTCAGTTAATGATATAGAGGGCTTATACATGTATACATACTTCTTAACATCCATATCATTTGGTTCTGCTTTGATGGCACGGTGCATATTTTTAACCATTTGTTCGCCACATTCTTCCATTAAATTTCCCATCTAAATGAAAATCTTTAAATGAATGCAAAGATTACATAAAAATATATAGTACGATTCCACCCATATATAGAACATTGGTTTATCCCTCTTCATGCAGGACCCCTAATTTATTTACTCAACACCATATTGAGACCATATCGTAGAGTCCACAAGTTGTAAATTATCATATGCGGTTATTAACTTCATACTTGTCTTAATTTTCCAGATGTAAATGTAGGGGATAAAACAGATCGATGGAACTTCCATTCTTCATTACCATCCATCATGCTTAAAAATAATCTTGCAATTTTACTCTTTCCACCAAGAGGTACTCTCTGAAAACAACGCGAATCATATTAAGGCATTTCAATATTTAATCAGATGACAATGTTTCACATCATTTACCCTTCTATCTGGAAAAATGTGGAAATCTTTTACAGTAATCAATTTAATTAATTCCAAATCTGCCACCAACAAAGAGGGATGCCGCATATCGTATGTTCTAAGACAGAAATATCAACCATTAATTGAAAAAAATTCATTTATTTATATCAAAATAAGTAACGAAAACATTCGCATACCCCCATATTTTTCCCAAGGATTTGTAGTACTTTGTATCCACCTCATGTAATTGCTATTACCGTCAAATGTACAATTATTTAAGTTGCGAGTGATTAAAAATTGTTGCAAAATTTAAAAATATATATATATATTTATTTATTTATTTATTTAATTTAAAATTACACTCATAGAGTACCTTAATTTACATATAAAACATATTTACCGAAAACATGCTTAGCCAAAATGATCCAAGGATAGGAGCATAAAATGCAGTCTTCACGTTCTGTTTCTTCCAATAATCAAAATGCCAAGCGAAATACCTAAAATTTGCAACAAGAAAAATATAATGACAGTCATACATGTAGTCAAGGGTGCCTCAAATATATGTTAATCGGCATGTCCGTGACATTAATCTAAAATTGTAAACCGAAATCATGAAAAACAAACGCATTGAATTAAAGACACTATTTTTAATGGGAAACGGAAAAAAACATTTTATACATAATATTTACAAGTACATACACAAATTGGGTCAAAAAATACATTGTTTTTAGCGTTAATTTGCATGATAATACAGTCATCTTAATTAAAATAGTCAGGCCTTCTCACACAAATACCATTTTCTTGAAGCGCCGTTTTCAAATTGTCCATGGTCATACTATAACGTTCTTCACCGCCTGGTTTCTTCGAAGT
>JAQGBW010003171.1:0-17083 GCA_034698625.1 Julus scanicus
CAACCAAATAAACAAATCGTTGGAGATTCATTTCGCTCATTAACTGCAAGTTATTAGAGGTCCTTGTTACTTCCAAAGATCAAAAGCATGAAACATGAAACACAAAACATGAAAACATGAAACACGGTCGTTGTCTGGGACCTTATTCTGACGAAAAGTGGGGCCAATGCGACTGCATGTTACGATTGTCGCCACAAATGTGTACGCTCGAAGTTCGTCTGCACACCGGCTGCTAATTAAGCAGACGGCTGAGTAAATGCTTTCGTACAGGCGCCATAAAGCGGAAACATTTGTTTCCTTTGATTTTGACTTCCTCTTGGACGATCAGTGAAATGCTTGAAAGCAAAAAGGCCAATAAGTTTGCTGAAACATTAATTGGGACGATAACTTGGTATGCAAGCTTTTTATCGAAAACATGATTTGGAAAACATTGGTTTTGTTATGTACTTTCGTTGGAGAGGACTATAGGCTTACAAGCCTATCAGCTAGCTAGTTTGCTGAAACATTGAGCTAGAAACTTGATAAGCAAACTTATAGAAAACATGCTTTTGCAAACCTTGCTTTTTTGTGCTTTCGATAGTTGGTGTGGACTATGCTTTAGACTTCTGCGCAAAACATGGAGCAAAACATGGAGCAAAAGCAGAGTTTCACAAACATGTTTATAAAAAAAATGCCAATCATCTCTGCTGTGGATGCTTCAGCAAACTTGTTTGGTGTTTTTGATGTTGAAACCATGCTTTTGAAACAAAAAAGACATCGTCCAAGTGGCGGTGAAGATCAAAGAAAAAATTGTTTTAGGTGTTAGGTTGCTATACACAGAATCGCACTCGGTGCTCATTGGCCTACTAAATGACCCTCTGTTTGAAAGGAGTAAAAACATCTATCTATCTATCAGGACGCTTGTAGCAAGGGATGTGCACTGCCAAAGTGGTAGTGTTATTTATCACACTATAAATTTCAATTATTTAAGTACTTATGTTTTGTTTAAATATCCTCATTTCGTTTTTGGCAATTCCTTCAATGGGAGTTTTGGCAGTGCACACCCTATTCTAGCTGAAGCGCCATATGTTGCAATGTGTTTTTGCTTTTATAGTTTTCTACAGTTGGGACACCAAGTTTTGGAAAGCATGAAAACATACAAACTCAAAAGCAAGTTTGTGAAAACATGGTTTTAGCAAATATTTTCACAAACTTTGCTTTTGCTTTCGGTGTAGTGTATACCCACCTTTAAGCATACAGATAGTGTTTTTATAACTTAAAAAAGCGTATGAGAAGAAATTTGTTGTTTCTCCACAAAAATTGACGTCATAATTGGGATACGCATGAAACTTACTCAGCCACAATTTGTTTGTTCATTTATGTTTCCGAAAGGTTAACTGCCGGTTGTGTCTCCGTATAAAAAAATCCCTCATACTCGAGTATAAAAACACATAGTATTTTCATACCTTAATGCAATTTTTTATATTATATATCTTTGAAAATGTTTTCATGAATGAACTAAAATGCTACATTTTTATTGGCTCGTTGAGAAGAGGTGTAGCGAACTTTGTGTGGGAGTGGGAAGATTCTGGAATGAAAAGTAAGAAGTGGAAAATGCATTTCCTATGACAACCAACATTTGATGCAATTATACAATTATAAAAGCAGTTTTGGATTTTTTAGTGCTTTTTATGATATTTTTTTTGTTAAGTCCCTAGGGAAACTACACAATGCAACCCGGGAAGGTTTTGCTACCTCTTTTATTTCTCAACGGATGTCTAAATGAATCATTTGAACGGTGACAAAGCGGCTCTATAGAAATAACTCTACTTTTAAAATAGTCCAAAACAACTTTTGATTGCTTTTAGAAAAAAAAAATGTGAATCATGTAGAGAAATGGCAGTAAAGCAACAATGAACGAAATGGGAATTCCACATTTCTGAGTCTGATCAAATGAAGAATGAAAAAATATATTTAAATAATGTAATAACTGCGAATTGTTGCACAGAAGTCTTAAGCCTGGTCCACACCAACGAAAGCACGGAGCAAAAGCAATGTTTGCGAAAACATGTTTTCGATAAAAGTTTGCTTAACAAGTTTCCGTCCCAATGTTTTAGTAAACTTACAAAAAACCTGCATGCATCTACAATCATTATACATATAAAAATATACAGTAGAACTTCTCTCTAAATGCAAAATGTGTAAATGAATAACCTCTCTAAAAGCATATTTTTCACCGGTCCCAAGCGTATGCATTTAAAAAAGTTTGACTGCATATTTAAATTTTTAAAAATTTTGTTGTAAATATTTTCTAATTTTATTTTGTTATATTTATTAGCAAACTGCTGTTCAACCTCTCTAAAAGCATACAATGTGCCGGACCCAATTATGTAACCCGTGAATAAATGGACCTGCCTAAATGCATACTCTTAAAACCGGTGAGAAATATGCTTTTAGACCGGTTATTCATTTAGACAGGTTCTTTTATATGCAGTAGAACCTGTCTAAATGCATCCTATTTAAATGAATATTCTCTCCAAAAGCATAAAATGGTTCCAGTCCCTACTTTGGACCTGTGTATATGAATGAACCTGTCTAAAAGCATATTTTCCTAGGACCCAATCGAATGCATTTAGACAGGTTTTACTGTACTATATGTAAAGTTTTAAAATTTTGTTATAGTTTTTAATTTAATTGTTATATTTTTTAAATTGAATGTTGTTATATTTATAAACAAACTATACGTGTAGAACCTGTGTAAATGAATAACCTCTCTAAAAGCATAAAATGTTCTGGTGCCTACTTGTTAACCGTGTATAAATAACCTGTCTAAATGCATACTCTTGAGACGGGTTAAAAATATGCTTTCTGACAGGTAATGCATTTAAACAGGTTTATTTATATACAGTACAACCCGTCTAGATGCATCCTCTGTAAATGAATAACCTCTCTAAAAGCATACAATGTGCCGGTCCCGACTTAGTAACTCGTGTATAAATTAACCTGTCTAAATGCATATTTTTCAGCGGTCCCGAAAATATGCATTTACACAGGTTCATGTATCATATATAAATTCTTCCTCTATTATAATAATTATAATAATAGAGGAATAATTTATATTATAATAATTAATTATACAGCATTCACCTTTGATTTATTCAATATCCAAAACAGAAACTGATTTTTGAGATGATTTATTGATATCTACAGTATATTAAATTCGTTTTGATGTAAAAATTTGAATTTTCTTTTAGATATTCAGAAGCCAAATTTACTTCCATCAGTCACTAGTTTTGTGTGGTCATATCGATTAAATGATGGTTATTAAAGTACTTCAGCCGATTGTCAGCACCGATTTTAATAGCCGAGACAAAGAGGGTCTTCTTTGATTTGAAATTTTATTTTATTTATGCCGTGGTTAAGGACGAATTTAAAAACCATTTAAAAAGCTGTTTTGGTCTAAATCTAAGCAAATTATATAAATAATCCACCGTTGAATAAAAACCTTGATAGAAGTTAAACCGCAGCTGTATTTTCAACAGTTTAGTCAATAAATAAAAATGAGAATTGAAATTTCTTAATTTTTTTTTTAAAAACTTGTTGGGTGCATGAACAAGTAGCTCTTTTTGAAAACGAAATTCGCGACGATATGTCAGAAAGATCTAACCTTAATCAATCATAAATTTAAGTTGTTCATGTTGGAGGCTTAGTCCTAACTGATCATCATGAGAAAGGGGTTATGCTCGAGCTCATTCAACTCTTATGTATTTATAATCATGTCAAAAAATGGAAACAAAAAAAATAACCTCTCGTATTTATTTCGTTTTTGTTGAAAAAACTGCATGGGAAAAGATTAGTTTAAGCTTGTGCGATGAATAATCCATTATCGAAAATTCCCACGGCCACCATTTTGTCTAAGACGCTTTAAAAATTGTAATATTATATAAAAAAATTAGTTCATCTTAATTGCGCTGCTATATACAGTAGAACCTGTCTAATTGCATATGCTTGATACCGGTGAAAAATATACTTTTAGACAAGTTTATTTATACATGCATGGGTCTCAAGTCGGGACCGGAACGTTTTTTTTGCTTTTAGAGAGGTTATTTATTTATACATCATGCATTTAGACAGGTTCTACTGTATTTAGGATGCCAGGTATAACAGAAATAACGTTTTTACCTTTGAAAGTTTGCAACCTTACCTTAGCAGAATTGCGTTTTTACCTTAGAAAATTTGTGTTTTTACCTTAGAAGAATTGCGTTTTTACCTTGGAAAGTTTGCGTTTTTACCTTTGAAGAACTGCGTTTTACCTTAGAAGAATTGCGTTTTTACCTTAGAGAAATTGCGTTTTTATCTTGGAAAATTGCATTTTAAACTTAAAATGATTGCATTTTTATCTTAAGAAGAATTGCGTATCTACCTTAGAAAAATAGCGTTTTTAAATTTGAAAGTTTGTGTTTTTACCTTAGAAAGTTTGTGTTTTTATACCTTAAAAAAATTGCGTTTTAACATTAAGAAGAATTGGGTATTTACCTTAGAAAAATTGCATTTTTAAATTAGAAAGTTTGTGTTTTTACCTTAGAGAATTGCGTTTTTACCTTAAAAGAAATTTCGTTTTTATTTTGGAAAATTGAATTTTTACCTTAGGAAAATTGAGTTGTTACCTTAGAGAAATTGCGATAACTTAATTGGAATTAAAGTATAAATACTTGATGGAGTTCTTCCTCTTGAAGTGGTGACCTTACTTTCCACATAGCCTTGACCTTTAGCAACCCATTTTTTTATCCACATTATTCGGACATTCATACGAACTATATATATTCGTTTAGTAAATATAAACCGCCGTCAGTTTGGTTAAAAAAACTTGTATTTTTACCTTTTTTTTCTTTGAAACAAATACCCCATAAATAATCACAACCTGGTCAACATAGTTGTAAGGACAGAGGCACATTTTATTGTTTGTTGCATTCAGTTTTTACTCCAGGTTAGTGTACAAGTTCTTTCATTGGCCTTGTTATAAAGTCGTTAAGGTCAAGCGCCTCATGATATTGAGATGTATTGGTTCAGAATCTTGGAGTGGACAATTTTAGACATATACATATATTTAGGCCATATTTTATTAAGGCCCTGGTAGTTTTTTGAAATTGCATTTTTGTATAAGAAAATTCGCACTTTTAATACAGAAAAATTGCGTTATTATTTTGAGAATGATTTTTTTACCTTAAAAAGTACTTTTATTGCAAAATAATTGCATTTCTAAAACAGAAAAATCACACTTTTATAGGCTAGGGATACATCACTACAAGAAGGACATCACCAATGTAATCATTGATTGTTGGATCGACATCCATGCATGAAATTCATGCATCTCAATTTTCAAAGTCTGTAATCTCAGTAACTCTTTTTCAGTCAGTTTTTTCAATTGAGTCAGTTGTTACTTAAATAGTTTGCGCAAAATGCATTTCTGTATATTGTTGAAATTGCTTAAAAAGTTGAAATGCAATCATTCGCAAGAATACCGATGGTAAATCCAAACATTTCGGTTCGGTAGTACGACAAAGGTTCGGTGTAACAAAGGGCCTTTGTTACCAGTTTGTTACATGCCCAAATTTTCGATTTTAAACCGTAATTGAGTAGATATACATAATTTACCACATGTAATCAAGCAGAGATATTTTTTAAACACGCTGGTTGTGCTCGAGTAGGGATGCACGTGCAAGTAAGGACCATTGTTGGTTGGAGGGTGTCGAGGATACTTTAATACGCCCCTACATAAGGTTACTCATTCTGAAATCTGACCATAAGACGGTATTGCAATTCATTGAACTTTGTTGCCCCTCGAAATCTTTACAATTATCGATGAAAGGTGCATTAAACTGAAAAAAACCACCAAAAAAACCAGACGTCAAAACCTCTATTTTTAATGTTGTTACCATGTTCCTATTACCCATCTGCTTATTTAGGCAACGAAGCGTGTAGAAATGAGTGAATATGAGTTCAGAAACTTGGTTTTTGCTGGGAAATCATGAATATTAAGAACTGCCTCTTCACGCCTTAGAAATTATTTTTACTGATTTTGACTGAATTTTGCCCCAAGAATGAATTTTTGGCAGATGTTTGCCAGACTCTATTATTCTGATTTACAGTTTACCTGGTGCTCAGATTTTCATTATTAATAGTTTTTTAAATTTGAAACTCGGGGGAAGGGGTGGTGAAAGGGGGAAGGAAAACTTTGGAAAAGTTGGAATATTTGACAGGTGTTGCACAACATGATGTCTTTGTCTAGTGATCAAAAATCATAATTTATTTTATTAATCATCACAGCTGTAGAAAAGTAATTAATTTTAGCGAATTAAAAAAATTCTTCTGAAATGTACATTTCTATGGGCCATTCAAAAAGGACGTCTTCAAGAGGGGGAGGAGAGGGGAGGAGGAGTGGAGGAGAGGAGGTAATGGGAGGAGGAGAGGAGGGAGGGAGAAAAGGAGGGGGAGGAAAAGAGGAGAGGAGAGGAAGTGAAAGAGGAGAGAAAGTAAAAGAGGAGAGAAAGTAAAATAGGAGAGAAGGGGGAGGAGTAGAGGAGGCCCATTGACTCTTGCCCCCCCCCCCCTTCCCCCTGCCAACAGCAGAGGACTACAGGAAGACAAAGGGCATGCAATGACAATATGCAATTGTTTAATGAACCTGTGTACAAGTACAACCTGTAAATACATCCTGTGTAAATGAAAAACCTCTCTAAAAGCATAAAATATTTCGGTCCTAACATGGGACCCGTGTAAATTCACTTGAGTGCAAGAAAATCGACTCGCCTGCATGAATCAAATAAAAATGTGGTTTTCTCAGCAACCAAATGTCCGATCTAAAATTGGAAAATGTGTTTTGTAGACAATTTATTCCTGCTTTTAATTTGTCTAGTGTGAAAAAGATTTCAGCTGAATTTCTCTGGCGATTAGCCCACAACTCGTGGGGCTACTACTGGTGGAGCGGTCATTTTATTGAGAAACCATTAATTAACACTATGTCTGGATATGTGTTTATTAAGCTCTGATAATCAAATTACATTCAGAAACACTTAGTACATCCACAGGGGTACAACGATGCATATTGGCATAAACAATGAAAATTTGGGTTGTTTTAAGTTCAACATTTTTCGCCTCAAGGATGCGTCAGGGATTTTATGAAAATTAGGCGAATTATAAAGAGGAATAAATTGTCTACAAAACTCATTTTTCCAATTTTAAATCGAACATTTGGTTTCTGTGAAAAACACATTTTTACTTGATTCATGCAGGTGAGTCGATTTTTTTGCCCTTAAGTGTAAATAAACCTGTCTAAATGCATAACCGGTGTAAAATTATATTTTACACCGGTCCCAAGCGTATGCATTTAGGCAGGTTGTACTGCATTTAGTATTACTGTATAGACCCTGATATAGTGTAAGGGGGAGTTGGGGGAGGGGGATGAGGGGGAAGACAAGGAAGGAATTTACATGATAAATTAATCCAAACATATTTTTTTAAATAATAATCTATTTTATAATCGCGCTGTTTGGTTTTTTTTTATTGAACATTTATTCCCCAGTTTGCCAAAAGGCAACAACTATGATTTCTAAGTTATTAGCAATCGCCAAAACCGCATTCCTAACATTCATTTCATCATCATGGTCCATTTGTATTTCATTCAACAATAATGCAACATTGAGCTTGACAAGATTATTGCATTTTTATTCAACCGTGAGGAATTGTGAAACTCTTGAAGTCCTCGGGCATAAAACACAGTAGGTGGGGGTATGACGAGATGTTTGGCAAATTTGTCCCGAGAAACATTTTTCGTGGTGGGGGTTTTAATTCATATAAATCCATTAAATGCCTGAGGTCTATTTTATTCACGCTATCAACATTTAAGATTTAAGGTAGGCCTCTTGTTACTCTTTTACACCAACTCTTAGTCATACCCAACGCAGGATATTCTTCATATTCACTTCTGACAGACAACTTTTGTAATTTCCATTATTTATGCCAGGAAGTTAGTAATTATTGAGTCTTTATTTTTTTCTGTATTAAAATCACTCCACTCCAATATTGTTTTCCGCTTAGTTTTAAAGGCAATAACAACTACACATGTTTGTTGTTGTCCTTCAAATCCTTTTTCGTTATTACTTATTTATTGTTGCAATTTACAGCCAGAAAGTGGTTCTGACCAGGTGTAATAAAGGGCCATTCAAAAAGAGCGTCCCCGAAATTCCTTTAAACATTGACCCTCCCCTACCCTTTGCCCAAATAGTGTCCGTTTTAGCCATTTTATCCATTTTTTCCCAGGTCCACTTCCCTCATAGACGTCCTTAATTTTTTAAAAAGTAGGGTGTCCAGAAAATGTGTTGGCACATACAAAAGCCCATTCTATAAATTTCCAAGTACACATTTCTTCCGGTGTCCATTTCCCTTTTTTACTGATCTTTAAAACTCAATTAAACAGAAAATCAAAAAACTGAAAAATGCCCTACTACTCACGTTTGCACCCATCCCCAAATACCACCACCACCCAAATTTATGCCCATCACCCCATCTTTCCTCTTCTACTCAAATTTGCACCCATCTCCATTCTCGAGTACCCAAATTTGGGCTTTTCTCTCCCCCCCATCCTTCACTACACAATTTTGCACCATCTCAACCTCCTTCACCCCCCCTCCCCACATACACTACCCAAATTTGCGCCATCCCATCTTCCTTCACCCTCCCATCCTACACCACCCACATTTTGGCCCTTCTCCCCAACCTCTATTACCCAAATTTTGGCCCTTCTCCCCAACCTCTATTACCCAAATTTTGGCCCTTCTTCCCTCCTCATCCTTCACTACCCAAATTTGCAACTTCCCATCCTCCATTACCCAAATTTTGGCTATTCTTCGCCCCTCCATCCTTCACTACCCAAATTTGCGCCATCTTATCCTCCTCACCCTTCACTACCTACATTTTGGCCCTTCTCCCCCATCCTCAATTACCCAAATTTTGGCCCTTCTTCGCCCCTCTATTCTTCACTACCCAAATTTGCACCATCCCATCCTCCTTCACTCTCCCATCCTCCATTACTCACATTTTGGCCCTTCTTCGCCCCTCCATCCTTCACTCCCCAAATTTGCGTTATCATATCCTCCTTCCCCTGGTGAAAAACCAATAGAGATTTCTATTGGTTTCTATTGTTATTTGGACACTTTATTGATTTTAATTGTTGTCTATGGTTCCTGTATTGACTTCTATTGGCTTCTATTGACTTCAATGGTTCCTGCATTGACTTCTATTGGCTTCTATTGACTTCTATGGTCTAGCTGTATTGACTGAACAATATAAAACCATAGAAAACAATTGCAACCAATAAAAATTTTCTATTGATACCAATAGAAAACAATAGAAATCTCTATTGTTTTTTTTTACCAGGGTCACTCCCCCACCCTTCACTACCCACATTTTGGCTTTTCTCCCCCATCATTCACTACCCAAATTTGCGCCACTCCCCCACCCCCTCATAAGGATATTGTTCTTTTTGAATAGCCTTAAACGTAAATCCGTTGATTTTTTGCGCGAATATTGTCGTCTAGTTTCAATTTTTAGACCTTGGGGGGTAAGTTGACGAAACGACATTTTCAAACAATCAGTGATTTGCATATTTTCTCGTCAGACCTTATTTTGCATTTCGAAATTGTCTTAATTAGACGAGCACTCGCTAATAAGTCAACCCCCTCGAGTAGAACAATGGTTTAAATTTATTCATATTATTGTCCTTCCACAGGAAAACTCCGTTTGAAGCTGGACGTGAGAATAAGAAGAAGTGACCTCTCTCCGCGAGTCCACCACTAGGTGGTGGTTAATAATCCACAACATCCACCTCCTGAAAAAGGTACTTTACTGCGTTACCTTCGTGGATATATCCCCTCCTCGGCCATTAGTGCCTTGCACGTGCCATTATGATGTCCACGCACCGTTACACGACGCTGCCCTCCTATTGGTGGATTTCTTGGAAGCCGGATGAAGTCTTGTCCCTCCAACACAATGTAAGACAATATTGCTACTCGTAATTATAGTTTAATGACAGGATACTGACAATTTTCCGAGCGTGTGGTGTACAGTTCAGGCCTACATTTCTCTCTCTCCCTCCATCCTCTTTTATTTCAATAACATTTCTCATTAACATTTCAAAACACACTCAAAGGTAGGAAATCTAATGGGCGTTGTCTTAAGTGGGCGCGTGCTCGTAACTGCAGGCACTCTCAGGTACTCTCAGGAAATCTCTCATTCTCAAAAAAGGGCTATTTGTGAGGAAAAAAACAGTTTTTAGAATGACGTAATATTGGCTTCTAAAACCAGGTTTTCTGGCTCCTAGCAGCCATTAGGGGTCCATTTAAAAATGACCTCCTTGTAATTCCTTCAAAAATTGACCCCCTGTCCACAAATTTGCGACTCCATCTCCACCCTCCTTCCCACCCTCCCTCTAGTCCACTGCATTTGGAAAACAACATTGTATTGTGTTACTTAAAACAAGCGCAGGGGAGAGTGTACAGGAATGGGCCATTTCTCACCTTTTTATTTTTAAAATTATTCACAAACCATAAAATGTAACAAATTCTCAAATTTACTTTATGCTATTGTGAACAGTGTTGAAAATATTTTCTTATTACTAAAATAAGAAAAATAATTGAAATAAAACTACTCTCAGGAGGAATGGGACGCATTGCAGGAGGATTGCGACATTATTTTTAAAACGAAAATACAAAGGATTTTACCACACTAAATTAATTTTTTCATTTATATTTGCAATAACAGGAACGCACTTTTCCTTCTAGCAGGATTTTTTTTACGAAAAATAACGAAATATTGAAAATCAACTAACATCGATGCAAACTGTGTAGATTTCCCGTAATTTTGATTTCCTTCAAGCAGAAAAGGCTGGATAAGCTTCAGAATGGCATCAACTTTTGTAGCCATGTTTATGACTCGTGTATGAGTAAATTTAAAACTCACGGTATTCTTTCTTCGCAAAAAATACATTTAAGCTTCTTCGAGTTCATACCACATTATTTTTCTTGGCAAATCTCACCAACACAAAATCACCAGCTCTAACGTCGAACAAAAAAAAAAGAACTATTTGCACGAGCTAAGACCTCCTGCACGTGCTAAAGTTCTAAAAGCAAAAATGCACGAAAAAGCCAGCAACAGGGACTGTCTCATTCCTCCTGCACTATTTTTTTCCCAATCCTCCTGCCACTAGGTATTTGTCTCAAACACACCGTAGAATTAAAAGGACATGGAAAATTGGCGCGAAACATGTCATAACATAATAACCATCCTAACTGCTATTAATGTGCTTAATTTGAAAATATTTCCTCTATAAACAATACTTTTAGAAGAGTTTAATATTTGGAAGTAAAAACGTATTTTTTGGTAGTGAAATCACACTTTTCCTTCCCGTATTCTAGTGTTTCACCAGAAGGCCACCATTTTACTCAAACAAATGCGGGAACACGAGTGTCATACGTTTTACACTTTCAAATTTTAAATTATTGCCAATGTCCCATTCCACCTGCGTCCTATTCCTACCATCTCTCCCCTAAAGTTTAAACAATAATGAGTTTAATATTTGAATGTAGAATCCAACAAAACCATTTAATTATTTTGGGCGCCCAGGGTGGATTCCCTCTCCCCTTAATATTTCACTGTGTCCATGCAGTTTAGCCCAGACCATCCCACTCTCATAGATGTCCTTAAATTTTTGGAAAAATAGGGTGTCCTATAAATTTTTAAACACCCGTCTCGCATCCAATTCCAGATTTTTCTGATTAACGGAAATTTCCTGACCTCGAAGGGAAATTCCAGCATAAAATTGGTATTTTAACACAAATGTAAGCATAATTTCCGGCTTTCTCAAGGTTTTAAAAATTCAAGAATGTTTGGGACTGGGGACACGTTTCTTCCGGTGTCCATTTCCCCGTTCACTAACCTTTAAAACTCAATTAAACAGAAAATCCAAAAATTGAAAAATATATCATTAGTGGGCGTCCATACTGACTTGCCGCCTTCTCCCTCCCGCCCTCCCCCCTGTCAACGTTCCAGCACACCCCTTACCCCCTCTTGAGGACGTCTTTTTTGAATGACCCCTTATCATGAGATGTGTATATGCACGATCTTCTAAATAAGTCTATATGTTTGATTTTCAGTTTTTTCATGTTCTCTCTTTTTAATACAGTGTACAATCTACGACTGAAATGTTCTACAAATTTGCATCAACAAACTTGGACACTTTGGTGACTTTGTTGCTCCTGGAAAACGTCTCATCAGAGTGATATGTTCCTGACCCCTCTCTTGACCTCGCCGCACGTTTATCAGTGTCATCTCTTGCTTATCAACCCACTTTATTATGGTAAGAATCAAATTATTCACGATTCTAGTTTACTCTAACCATTTTAAAATGACACGAATGAAAAAGAATCGAGCAGTTTTTAGAAATGTGTCATTGAAAATGCTAATTTTATTTTCGATTGCATTATTACTGTGGTAAGGTACATTACTTATTCGAGTACGTGGTTTGCTATTGATAGACGTGGTACTGAATGGGTGGTACTGATACTTATGTCAATACAATTACTAGTTTTCAAACTAAGGCTGTTAGTAGTCAGCTTTCGTAGCGCCACCTATCCATGGTTGGCTTTTGACTGACAGTGCTTGTTAATGTTTAGTGAGACTTTCTACGGTTTCCTAAAATGGTGTACTGTGATGTACTATGGTGTACAATGAAGTACAATGATGTACTATGATGCACTTTGATGGTGTACGATTGTGTACTATGAAGTACAATGATGTACTATGGTGTACAATGATGTACTATGGTGTATTAATGATGTACTAATGATGTACTGTACTATGGTGTACAATTGGACACTATGATGTACTATGAAGTACAATTATGTACTTTGATGGTGTACGATTGTGCACTATAAAGTACAATGATGTACTATGGTGTACAATGATGTACTAATGCTGTGCTATGATGTTCTATGGTGCACTATGATGTACTGTGAAGTACGATGATGTACTTTGGTGTACAATGATGTACTATGATGATGTACAATGATGTACTTTGATGTACAATGATGTATACTTTGGTGTACAATGATGTACTTTGATGTACAATGATGTACTTTGGTGTACAATGATGTACTTTGATGTACAATGATGTACTTTGGTGTACAATGATGTACTTTGGTGTACAATGATGTACTTTGGTGTACAATGATGTACTTTGGTGTACAATGATGTACTATGATGATGTACTTTGATGTACTACGATATACTACGATATACTATGATGCACAATGGTGTACTGATTTTTCCAAAATTAAAGGGTGGACAAAATTATGGAAACGCATTTTATTGTTGTTTTTTATAAAAAAATTTAAATTTTTTTTAATTTTTATAAAAACGTCGTTTCATTAATTATAAAAGTTTAATAAATTCTAATGAACTCGCACGAGTATTTAACAGCATTAAACCCATATTTTATTGATCCTTTAACAGACTTATAAACATGACAATTTACTCAAAAAAACATGGTGGTTATTTAATAATTAAGGGCTATTAGAAAAACGATATCTTGCACTTGAGAATAGGCTCAATTTTGAATCTCACACATTTTCTAAGTCAAATCATGACTTAAAAGGTATTGATTATCCTCTCACTAAGTTTGGGATCATCGAGTATAATAACCCATTCCCAGTTTGACCAGGCTAAAGACAGTTTTCAAATGTATTACCTCAGTAATTCACCTAGAAGGTATAATTACCCACATTTGTCTCTATTAATTTTTATTGAGGGTCAAATGAGATGTAATTACAAGGCGTTGTCCTTTAGCTTGTAGCTGGAATATTGTTTCGCGTTTTTCAGAATGTATTATTCAACTTTTAAGTTTCTCGTAAAATTCAATTTGCATGTTCTTCTTGTACAACGTGAACGATATATAGAAAAATTATACGAGCAGAAAGTAAAAAAGGGTACTCGGATAAGCCGCTCACTATATAGCCCCAATTTATTAAAAATGAATTTTTTTTATGGTTGGACCGCCCGAGATGTTTTTATGATCGCAAAGTTGGACAATATTTTTTCAAATTATTAAAAGTTGTCTAAGCAAGCACAGGTGAGGCCACCCAGTTCAAAACATGCCAGAATCATAATCAATTGGCTGCTATAAATTAACAGGCTTTCAGCACCTCAGCTTTAATATATCTTATGTGATAATTAATAATAGTGTAATAATATTTTCGATTGAATATTCATAGATCATGTTTTTCGTGAAATCTTCGACAGGTTTGCTTAATCTTGAAATACGACATAGATTATTGATTGATACTATGAGTCACAGCTCAGCTCATCAAGTTGACCCAAGTTGAAATGCTACAAAGAGATTATTTATTGACACTATGACTCACAGCTCAGCTCATCAAGTTGACCCAACTTGAAATGCTGCAAAGAGATTATTTATTGACAATATGACTCACAGCTCAGCTCATCAAGTTGACCAAAGCTGAAATGCTACAAAGAGATTATTTATTGACTATGACTCACAGCTCAGCTCATCAAGTTGACCCAACTTGAAATCCTACAAAGAAATTATTTATTGACACTATGACTCACAGCTCAGCTCATCAAGTTTACACAACTTGAAGTATAATAACAAAGAGATTATTTACTTACACTGAGTCACTGATCAGCTCA
Source organism: Julus scanicus (assembly GCA_034698625.1). Taxonomy (NCBI): domain Eukaryota; kingdom Metazoa; phylum Arthropoda; class Diplopoda; order Julida; family Julidae; genus Julus; species Julus scanicus. The sequence continues at coordinate 14,740 of JAQGBW010003171.1, forward strand.
TCAAGTTGACCCAACTTGAAATGCTACAAAGAGATTATTTATTGACACTATGACTCACAGCTTATCTCATCAAGTGGACCCAACTTGAAATGCTACAAAGAGATTATTTATTGACACTATGACTCATAGCTCAGCTCATCAAAGTTGACAATAAGGATAATAAACAGTAAAGGCCTCGCCCCTTGTGAGAGTACAGCCCAACTACTCGCCGATAACCTCTCAAATGCATAAAATGTGCCGTCATGTAAAAATGAATAAACCTCCCTAAAGTAATAATGAATAATTTGTATTGGCCCTGATGATTTTGTAAGTGAATATCTACGATGGAACTGCAAAAAATATCATACTAAGATGAGTTATCCACTTAAATTGACATGCTCCTGGTTCGCATTGAGCCGCTCGATTAGCGCAGACGCCGTAGCTGCATATCAGACGGTCCGTAGACGTTTAACATGTAGGTTTGTGCTGTCAGATTTGGCTAGATGCTATATTGACCTCTTCTGTGTTATAGAGATTGTGGCTTGGCTGACCTTAATCTTGTAATAGGTCTCTAGCCACTGCATGAGTTCCTCGTGTGAAGTACTCGGATGATCTTTTTTGTACTGTCCTAGGTATAAAAGGACATAATCTATCATTGTTGTGTATGCAGAACCTTTAGACGCCATTTTTTATGTAGTCCTACACAATTTATAACCAAATGCAACAGGCAGGGAGATGCGAGGCAATTACTGTACTTGTACATGCACCAAAATGGCGCCCAATAGCTAGTGACTCATCTAGGATTGAAAAAGGGGAAATTCCCTATTTGGCAGCTGTATGTGCACATGTCTGCTGATGAACCTGTCTAAACCCATTACCAGTCAAAATGCATATTTTTGATTGGTGATGTTAACTCATCCTTTTTGGCAAAGGCGTTATAAATGTTTGTCAAATACAACAAGAGTGCGAGTGGAAACATTATCGATAAGTTGTGATTGAAATTTTAGTGACCCTTTACAAAGTTTATGAAATAAAAATCATATACTTTACAAGGAAAATGCAAAGGAAATTCCGCATTTGCATTTTCTAACACCAATTATGTTATTAATGACGTCATCTCATTGTTTTCGGTGATTTTGTACTTTGTTTCATTTCTTTTGAGAAATGGTAATCAGCAATAAACACACCAGAGCCAATTAAAAAAACTAGGCCAAAAGCATTGATATTTTAAAATAGCTTTTTGCAATTTTTTTAAAAATGATAATAAAGTTATAACATGCTGCATAAGTTTTTGATTTCTCATGTGGGCTTGATTGGAAATGTTTAAGCATTTAGGTAGGACCAAACCATTCATCATAATTCATAACCATGCAAAATATGTAATATGGGGGATTTTTTCATGAAAAATAATACCTGCATATATTATAGTGATTTCAGTAAAGATATGTTTTTTATTTATGATGAAAATGGATATACAGCGATTACTTAAAATATTGCATTGAAATTGTTAGATTTAATCAGTTTTGATTTATTTCTTTACATAGGATTCCTGTATAAATATTTACATTAAATCAACTTTTTTTATTACTCTTTATGAAATAAATATTTGTCAACAACCATAACCTATTGCTTCATCTGGTAATACATACATTCATAGTTATCATCGGTTAGATATACATTTGAATAGTTACAGAAACATGTTTTCAATATGTGTAATCATTAAAAAATCGTTAAAAAAATGCTTTTTCATCTGATAAATTGACCCACCTCCCCCGTCATAGAAGTCCTTAATTTTTTGTAAAAGTACGGTGTCCAGAAAAGTTAATAGAACATGTTATAATTCATCCTATAAATTTCCAAGCACCCATTTCGCTGCCAATTATACGACATTTTTCCAGATTATTCAGATTTTACTGACCTCGAAGTGAAATTTGAGCATAAAATTGGTGTTGGACACAAATTCAGCCACAACTCCCTTAAAACATAAACAGAAAATCCGAAATCTGCAAAGCACCATCATTAGTGGACGTCCATAAGGGCTTTCCCCCTCCTCTCCCTCATGTCTCCCTCTCCTCTTCCTAATCTCTCCCCCTCCACTCCTCTTTCTCTCCTCATACCCCTCCACTCCTCTTTCTCTCCTCATACCCCTCTCCCCACCCCTCTTACTCTCTTCAATCCTCTCATTTGCCTTCTCCCCATCCCTGCTCCTCTCTCCTCTTCCTCATCTCTCCCTCTTCCCCTCCCCTCCTATTCCTCTCCCCATCTCCCCTCTCCTCATACCCCTCCTCTTCCTGTTCCTTCTCCTCATACCCCTCCTCTTCATCTTCCCTCTCCTCATACCCCTCCTCTTCATCTTCCCTCTCCT
>JAQGBW010003172.1:0-17079 GCA_034698625.1 Julus scanicus
TGACAATTGTGACAAAGGGGTGGGTGGGTGTTTAAAAAGAGGCAAAAAAGTGTGACATAATATTTGAATGGCCCCTTTGAAGATCTTCACTAGTGGAAAAATGTATTTGAATTTCAGTAGAACCTAAATTGTCCGAGTTAATGTGGACGGAGCCTACCTCTGATAATTTGGATGGTCACTGCCATTTCGTATCAAGTTATATAGTACAATAATTATATTTTCTCTGTTAGTATTGTATTTATCAGTTTTAAACTTAGTGTTGCATGTAAGAAAGAATACACTTTTTGTAGAAAAGTACGTGTATTTCTTATAAGGAAAACAAATACATAATTTATAGGTAATATGCTTCTCGGTAAATTAAAGTTGTACTGAACTACGTATATTTTTGAAATTTTTGTGGATGTATTCATTTTTTTTAAAATATGTTATCAGAGTTTCAGAAAAATATAACAATTTATTTGCTTCGGAACACATTCGAACATGTTTTCAGTCAGAAACAGCAAAAAGTAAGGTAGTGGTAACGCTATCTGCCTTTCGTTAGCGAGACCTGGATTTAATTTGCGGTTCTATTATCATGTGTGGTTTTTCCAGTTTTCCACAGTTATTTCCATGCAAATGCCATGATAGTTCCTCTAAAAATCGGCCTTGACCGTGCTCCTTCCTCTCTTCATCTATTATAAATTACCAAACAATCCAAAAAAGCTAATCCAAAACTACTAACACCAATTGTCAGGTTGACTATCGTTTGACCAGTTAAAAGCTAGCTTTCTGCACCAATTACTATTGCATTTTCATATAGCTGTTGTGTTATCGCTACTAGCTGCTGCTTATTTACTAAACTTTTATCTAACTTTTAATACGCTTGCAGATTTACAACATGATATAGATAACGTTAGTGCTCAGACTAATGAACCTAAGCTTGAAGTTGTGTTGGAAAAAGAGAAATCAAATAGCCTTGAAGGTATTGCTTTTTGCCAAACTTCACGTGCTACATTGTATTAAATTAGTATAGACACTTGCAAATAATCATCATGCTCTCGTTCTGAATATTTATTTTATAGCCATTATTCATTTTCATACAGTCTTTGAAAGTACAGAGCACAAGTATCACACAAAGTTGAATGCATGTAATTAAAATAAATGCGACACATTGATTTTATATCATTTTCAAATGGGGATGCTTTAATATTCTTATGAACTTAATTAAGCCGTTAAAAATGACTTGTTTAAAACTATAAAAAGTATGCTAGTGTAATAAATAGGCTTCCAATAATTTAATTCTTAATAGGGATATAATTCTTAATTATAGTGATGGTAATTCCTAAACAATTATTCTTAAGTCAATACCTGGAATACAATAATTTTACGAACATGTATGTATAAAGGAATTTTTAATATTTTTTTTAAACTACAGATTTGAAATTTCTTCATTAAACATCAGTTAACTCATGTTTTTGTGTTCGAGGACTAAGACTAAGGCATTTTAAAAGTTTACAAAATTATCAGTTCCTGACAATATCATTCATTTTAAACGAGGGATTTCTAAGGTTACTTTATTAAATCCTTTAATTTTAATGCATTGTTTGCTCTACCACTAGCATGTATACTATTGCAATTGAGTTTGAAATTTGCATATGGAAAATTAGAGTATATAAGGTGTTATTTATGCTAAAATATGTAATTTATTTCCAGATATTAACACCATCGACAACCATATACCAGAAATTCACACGATTGCATATGATGCGAGTAATACAATTGAAGAGTTTTAATCATCTGATTTTTGCAATATTTTGAATTTTTTATTCGTTTTCCACTTTATGAAGCACCATTAACAGTACTTTTATTTCAACGACGACTATAGTTGCGAGAAATTTCACCTGCACTTTCATATTTAATTCTTATGTGGAGTTAAATACTTATGCATGTGTTGTGAATGTTTTAAAAACAAAATTAAATATTAGAAATTAGACATACTTCTTTTTTCTAATTTTTCATATGAACTTGAACTATTTTTACTACGTCACGTACAAAAATACGTTAGAATAAAATAATTCATATTTGTTTGATGTACATAAATAATCGTTATCAGTTTTATTGAAATGGTTTTTTATGTATTTAAATTTAATAGTGTGTGGAAATCGCGACATTACCATTGTGGGTACAAAGTTTAGCATCCTCCGAAAAGTTGTTTTTTTCTTCTTCTTTTTATCAACATATATGGCAGGCTATAATTTCCAGTTTTCATAACATTTCTAGAGCTGTCTTCCTGACAAATTAATATAATGTAAATACAACAAGATGCCCATTGACCCTGCCCATAGATAAACTAAATGTTATCAGGAGAATATTTCTCCGTAAGCACCTTCACTGTCAACAAATATTCAGATCCTTATACATCAGCTGCAGTATCAAATTCTATCCCTCCTATAAATTTTAATGCTTTGACAATCATGAGCTATAAAAGTTTAAAACCATTAAATGACAGGACAGTCACTGAGATGTTCCAAGCTTGGTATTCTCTCTTTGCTAGATTCCCTGGTTTTATTGTGATAACTTCACACTTTCTATCGCACTGATTCTCCCTAAAGTTACAGACTGTGGATAATCGATGGGATCTGGCCCTACATTTGTAAAAGGCCCTCCACTTTTATCAACTTTACCAAAAGTAACATAACGTAACATATTAAATTATTAAAAATTAGGAAAAATCAACAATGGCATTTCATTCTGTCATTTCTAAAATAGTTTACTAAAAATGTTCTGAATTAATTTACTGAAAAGTGCTAAAATACACTTTTCTGCAAACGTTTTTTTGGATGAAAGGTTGGGGGGGGCGTGTCAAGTATCCTTGAATAGTTAGGAAATTTGCGTGAATCTTTATTACTTCGGAATATTCGGGAATTTTGCTTGAAATTCGTGTTAAGCACCATATAATATGATAATTTTTTTTTTCAGTTTGGGGTTTTTGTAAAAATCCGGAAAAAATTGGAAAAATCCGATGCATAAAACAGCAAGAAAACATTTGTGTCAAATTGTCTAGAAAAATGTCCACACTACTTAGAAAAAATATTGTGGAATTGGTTGTGGTAGTGGGTGCTTAAAATTTAAAGGAATGAGCCCTGAAATTTCAAATTTTAACATAAAACAATTTATCGATTTACTAATTTGGAGCTCCTTCTGATGGAAAATCTAGACCATTTATTGAGAATTTAAAATTTAGTTTCTGGTAATTTTTAAGAAATACTATGTTAATAACGAATCTCGACTTTCTTTTAGAAATTAAGTTCTGGTGAAGACAAATTTGATAACTATCATACCTGAATTTAAAATCATAACTAATTAAATTTTATTTTTATTGTAAGTTTGTACTATTAAACAGTTATAGGAGTGGTCAATCTAAGAGTATGTCATGGCAAAAATATGACAGGGGAAAAAAAAGTTTTTAATAGTAGTTTGTGAAATGAAAATGGTCATTTGCTACACTTTGTAAATCGTGTTCTAAAACAATTTATTTGAGTAATATGGAATGAAAAGAACTTCTTAGGCATTTTGTCATATGTTTGAACTTTCAGTCGTGAGGATGGTCAGGATAGTTGTCTTCAAAACTTGAAGAGTCACTGAAGTTGATTTTTTTTTCTTTGGGAACCCTGAGCCTGGTTTTACTCAAACCCTGATAGGGGAAATTGTGAGAAAAGCATTATCTCCTTACTTTTTCGGGGTTAAAATTTCATTTATGTTGGAAAGCATTGTCTCGACTTGCTTGCGTATGGTCAATCAAGTACAAGCTGTTTAGTCTTTCGACAGACAGTGGCCTAATAAGCAGATAAGAAATGGCAGCATGTAGCTGCGTAGGAGGGCTGCATCGTTGTGTATATTCATGATACATTTATGTAAAAAGCAGGTCGTCCAGTGCCACAGAAGTGGTTTCTTTGTAAACGTTGACTTCGAATTCCATTTTAGTCTTTATTCATGAACTCTAAAAATCCACTGAGGCAGTTTGAAAATGCATTTCATAGCTGATGTAGCCATCTCCCCCAAATAGTTGCCAGTAACCAAACATGGTGAGGTAAACATTTCTAATGGGCACTCTTCAAGAAGCAAGATAAATGTTTAGTGGAATACTGTTTTTGGAAACGGTTTCAAAGTTGCATTATTGGAAAGGGACATTTGAAAAGACCTTTGTTTTGAGGCATTGCTTAAAGTAAAACATTGGAGTACAAAAATATGCTACAATGAATGGGATCATGATGGCCAGATTTTGGTACTTTTGTCTGATATCAACTTTTTTAAATGTGTCACAAAGCAGAAACATTAAACAACTTTGATTGTTAAATTAAGTTCAATAATTCAACTATGTACGACTGAGGAATTGAATGTTATTCGGAAAGATCCTTTATAAAATACAGCAAAACCTTTTTTTTTTCTTCATAATCTCTAGAAAAATGTCCAGGCTTTGGAAAAATACTGTGGTCGTGGGAGGATTCTGAAGAAATTTTAAGGGATGAGTCTTGAAATCCTTGTACTTTTTCCAGCAAATTTATTGGTAATCAGGAATTCATATTCCATAGATGTGGTTTTCTTAAATGAACACCTTGAACACATGATATGACAAATGATAGGGCTTGCATTATTAAAACTACATATTCCAGAAGCACGAACATGTTTGAACATAGATTTCCATAAGAGATGACAGACTGAATGCAGTCTCTATTTTGAGGACCATATTGATGATTGGTTGTGGCAACCACGGATCTCTTGAAATGACCCTCCGAAATCGATGCTCTGGCACCAAACTTTCTGGCGAAGTAGACGTCTTACGGTTCACTCTCCTCACATTCATCTAAAATTCCTGATGTTCCCCGAAATGGGAAACCTCGAATGCTTTTTTTTTTTGCCTGGCATTATTGGAATGTGCAGTAGAGCGAGCTGGGGCCATGCTGTCTGGCACAATCGACGAGAAAATGCATATCCCCTCGACTTGTTCAAATAAAACTGAACAGACCTCAGCAGCGACAGTTATCGATTGATGGTGCAAGATTGGCCAACCTGAAGGTCAGAGGACACGCTGCTTCAGTTTACTCTGTGTACAAAAAAAAAAATTGCAACGAAATACGTTTGGGATGGATAAGTTCAACAACTGCTCTTTAGCTGTCCTCATAGAATACATTCTTGTTTGGCTTTCATCACATATTGGATGACTAATCGAGGATGACAACTTGACTGTTGAAATCAAAATTCAGGATAAGTTTACTTTTAATGACGTCTATTCGTGATGGGTGTAAGTAAGATTATGCAATGATCTTAATAAGGTGAAGGTAAACTCCATACTTGTGTATTTTTTTTAAAACCCAAGAAGCATTCAAAAAAGTTTTTACCTTGGTATTGAAGTTTTTCTCCCTGGCGTTAACAAAATGTTGAACTTATTTTCTGGAATCCGAAAACAAAAATGTGAAATGTGACAAAATATGAGATGGATAAAGGATAGAGGTGTCCAATAAACCTGGAAGTCGGGAAAGTTGGGAAATGTACTTGAATGTTTAACATCTCGTAAAAGTTTGGAATTATGCTTAGAATTAGTGTTAAACACTAGTTTATGCTGGAATTTTCTGTCGAGGTTGAGAAAAATACGTAAATAAATACAACAAGAAAATTGTTTTAACTCTAGAAAATTTTTAAGATTATTTGGAAAAATGTTCTGGATATTCTGGGATTGGTCGTGGGAGGTGGCGATTTAACATTTAAAGGATATGAGCCTCGATATCCTTGAAATATGCTAGAATTTTTCTAAGCAAATTTACTGGACACCCATATAAAACAACAAAGTTTAATTTTGCAATCAATGATGTTTTATGTTGTTTGCGATGTTCTTTTTATTTTTCTATAAGACTGTTATTTATTTATTTATTTTTGCTTATTTACTTTTTGCTTGGAAATCGTTTTAAACACCAGTTTATGCTTGAATTTCCTGCATGAGTCTGAACATTTTCGTAATTTGGAATAATCCTTTCCAAAAAATGAAAAGACTTATTTTCTTTCAATTCTAAAGACAACTTTTTCATACCTTGAACAAATATTGTGGTAATTGGTTCAGGGAGGGAGACCTTGAAAATTTATAGAATGAGCTTTGAAATCCTTGACATATGCTTGAATTTTGTCTAGAAATTTATTGGTCATCCTATACTAAAATCCCGAAAGTATTATAAGTATCATAACAATGATGTATTTTTTTTCAGTATTTTTGGAATCCTATACATTTTATTAGTTTTCCAATCTAGAAAGACAGAAGATTAGAAAAGAAATTAGTTATCACAAACATGTTTAATACTGGGATTTTTGTCTTCATTTTTCACATTATTCTTTGTTTGGAAAACATGTTTTCAATAAGGATGACAAACAATTAAATGTCATTCGCTATAAGCTGTTGGCTGTTGTCATGTTCCAGAAACCCATTCATGAATCACGGTTGTGCAAGTTATATGAGTGTACAAGTCTTGAAGATGTCCGTTTACTATTTTTACTTCAGTGTTCTCACTCAATTTCGTATTTGTTTCAAATGACAAGATGAAAGCCGCCGTTCCCCATATATATATCTAAATGTTAGGTTAACTTCAGGTTGTTTTTCCAGGGTTCGGCCTGAGTCAACCGTTTCCGCATTGGATTTCATGGATGTTCTTCCAGATGGTTTATGCAAACCGTAGCTTACTGATGTCAAAACAGAAAAAGAAAAAATGTATTTACAACCTCGGGAGATGATTTCAAAGGAGGAAAAACATCTCCATCGCTTAACCTTGCGTTTATTACCAATGACACGTGTGGGAGATATTTCCAGAATTAGCAAAACTATTACCTCGCTAACATACTTTGAACACATTGGCAGTCGTACATAACACCTCCAGGTTACTGTGCATAAAATGGCTTCAAGAGAACGCTTTTTGGCATATATGATGCTTTGAGGGGAAACTTAGTGTCTAACAAACTTTCGACGCATTTATTTTGTTTCCAAAAAAAGTTTATTTATCGCAGCCGCTAATATTAACCGCTGACGATGGAGTTATAAACAAACAGACGCCCTCGAGGATTTTTTATTTGGGTGTTAAGGGGAAAGATCATGGGAGGTTTCACACAGCGGTGCTCAGGTTTTGATTTAGACCTATGACTACCAAACATTATGACTGGTTTGCTAAATTAGTGCTTTTTAACCTTGTTTTGCTTGCTGCACAATAAACGAAACCAATATTAATCCTTTGAAAACACACTGAAACACAGTACCAAACTGATAGCATAATGTACCGTAAAATGTGGATACTTTGGGCTAAGTTGTTGTTGTTTTTCTAGAATTCTGATAAAAATGTTCAATAATTACGACCAGAAACCTATACCAGGTAAAATAGAATCAACCCTACTTTCCGTCGTAAAATTATCATGTGGGTAACTTTGGGCCAGTTAATTTTTCAAGGTATATCTCTAATGGAAATATTATATAGGGCCAAACAAGCTATACAAAAACATTCAGGTCCCTACTTTGCGAATTAAACAATAAAAAAAAAAATTAAGAAAATTATCAAAATTGCGGAAACTCAAGTGTGTTTTCATGGAGTAGCACCGATTCAAACTTTTTTGATGTCGTTATTTGAAAATTGGAGTCTGCTGTATCAGAAAAATGATCCACTAAATCAAATTTCAATTTCTTAGTTTTTCAGAAATATTTAACTGCAAGCATACATATAATGATTTCCTAATTAGTGTATTCCACAGACATATATCAAAATGGTTATATTGTATTATTTTGCGATATCTTTACATAATTATGTCTTTTCACATGCTAAACATAGTTTTTAGCACAGAAATTAAATGGGAAGACTAGTTTTCATGAACTTGTTAATGCAAGGTAATTATTGACTTTCATATACAAGTATAGTATGATGAACGACACATTGGATTTGACCTCGTCCTCAATTTTATAAAACAAAAGTATTGATACTAATGATTGTCATCATTGCTAAATTTCCATTCGGTATTACTCATTGTCATCGCATATTGACTCAAGTGTTCGTGGATCACGACGTATTGTTCAATCGATGTGGTATTCAGATTGTCTGAAAACGTTTGACAGTCAAACTCATAATGGAAATAAATATCGAAAATAGTTGCTTTTAACTACAACATAGCTAAAAAATCGAGCACAATATAAAGAAAGTTTTATAATAGCGGTTCTTTGACGTTTTGGTCTTACATTCTCAGGACTTCTTTTCACCCTTTCAACACAGTATTAATTAGAATTACTGATAATGCTCATGCCATATTAACACAACATATTTGTATATACCATTTTTAACATTCAATGACTGACTTTACAACAAACATCACCAAAGAAACAAAACTAATTTCAGTTTTTGGGAAAAGATGATTACAGAACAAAATGTATAGTGGTTTTAATGGAATTTTTAATTATCCAATAAACTTGGAATGTTACATGGTTTCTAAAATTGAGGAATACTAATGACGTGTTTGAGGATAAAATCCTTGTTTTCGTTAATCAATGTTTCCATACAATCATGGTGCCAAGATAGATCAACAGTTTTATGAACAAGCACCTTGTTCATCAGACATATATGGATCCTACAAAAGGACGCATTTATTAACTGAAGCGGAGAAATAATCTCAAAACAAGAGGAACACTTTGAAATGTGCTCACCATTGATGTAGTCCAAGTGCCATCACCCTTATCGTAGCAACAAATTCCACCAGGATCACATGTGTCGCCCATAAATCCACCACATACTGGGTAGCAACTGCCTTCTACGTTACCCTGTGCATCAAGAATTAGTAATCTCAGTCATTGTTATACAGTGCAATGGGAGTCTTAAGCTGTCCATACTTGATCAATGCCTTGCAAGTCAAACCGGGTTTGTCATTCCAGGATTGCCTGAAATTGGTTACACACGTATCATGTGGAGTCCTTCAATCCTGGGCATGAGTGTTCCGCTGAACTTCTGCGTCAGTTTGAATTGTTTTCATGACTTCTGAAGCAGTTTTAATTAATGGTCATGCCTGCTAATTATGATTATTGGCAAAATTAATGTCCAGGATCGAAGTGAATCCCTAAAAGACCAGTTTTGACGTGTTAACTCCGCACTCCCCAGGAATTTACACATCATATATATAACAGGGCCATTTTTTTCTTCTTGAACAGTTAGTTTGATAAGCATGTCGTCATTCAAGAATTGATCGTGTTTGTACAGGTTTTGGACAATTCAACCAATTTTTAGTATACCGTAAAATGTTTCCAGACATAATATGAAAAATATCATCTATGGACATAATATGGGACGTACTATATCATGTTTCGCATTGTATAAAGTAGAACCTGTAAAAAAACATTCTCTTAGGACTGGTGAAAAATATGCTTTTAGACAGGTTCATTTATACACTGATCCCATGTTAGGACCGGCAGTTAATGCTTTTAGAGAGGTTTTTCATTTATACAAGTTTGTCCACTATGATTGATATGACTTGAAAAACTTCCTGTCAAATTAATGATGACATATTCGGAAAAGAAATGTTTTTCGTTGTTGTTATTTTCAAGTCGTAATAATTAACAAAATTTTCTGAAATAAAACACCGCAAACTGGCCCAAAGTATCTACATTTTACGGTATTCAAAAACTTCAGCTGAAATACAGTTATGGTAACGTAAAGCTAATTCGGATATGTAGAAATACGTATTTTAAAATTACCTTTACGATGACACATTTAAAGCCAAATGTGCAGTCCGTGGGTTTTGTACAGCTGTTCGATTGTCCAGTTTTTACTGGAAAATTGCACTGGGTTCCCTGAAAATAATCGTTTTCATTTTCTACCACATTTTACATGTATGTATGACATTTTCAAACATACCACTTTGTGTGCTGTTACATGTAGCATAACCATTAAGGCCAAAGCGGAAAAAAATAACATTGCTTTCATGGTTGTTGCAGACACTTAATGTCGAGTCAAATGTTCACAACTGGTTAAACGCAGTTGTGTATGTTTGGTGATGACGAATCGACGTTATGCCAATTAATAAATGCCAGACTGGTATTGACGTCAAATACGTATACGTTGCAATTGCATTGTTCTATGTTCTAGACTATCATCTGGGTCGGAAAAACCAGAAAATGTATCAGCCGTGCATAAATGACAACCACAATTTCGTTTTTTTACAACACCCTCTTCCTCCCATGTATGGTCAAAAGCTACAATTTTAATGGCCTTGCCACTGGCCCACTACTAGCTACAAATGTATTGTCGCAATAAGTATTTTTTTTTTGGAAATATATATACATACATGCAGTCTACAATAGTAACAATTGTTACTTGTAGGATATCAAATGCAAATTTTAATAGTCATTAGTCAATAACATCTAACTTCAACCATGCAACCCTATAACATTTTAACGTACGTATTGTTTATTTACTTAAAATAAGTTGTTTTTAAACACACGATAGAGTACATTTTCAGCAGCAAAAACTCGTTAAAGGAAAAATGGATAGAAAAACATATTTCGGGGATTTCCATTTTTTACGAATTTGGTTATTTAGGATTCGTTAAATGAAACTTATTCTCTCTTGGAATCACCATTTCACAACAATTGTTGGCGTAGTGAACCAACGCCTCAGATTTATTCAACGCATATTTCGAGAATGTGCGATAAATGTAAAGGAAACTGGCTACATAGCTCTGGTTCTCCTTATATTGGAATATTGCGCTCCTGTTTGGAACCATCGCAGGATGGTTCATATGATGGTTGAAGTATTAAATAAGAATGACATGAAGATGAAATTAACAAAAAGTCTGATAACAAAGGGCAGGTAACAAAACTATACTTTTGCTTAAAATTAACGAAAATAATTTTAACACACACCTTTCGCAAAATTCAACTTTTTTTACTGGCAGAAATTGTTGATACATATACTATATATTTATGTCTATTTCTTTTAGTGTATACTAACTCCTCACTCAATGCATAAAACCACTGTTTTACTTATTGCAAGTTACTAGACTTATAGTATTAACTATGTACTCAGAAACTGAAAATAGACTGAAATGAAAATGAATAATTCAAAAACAACGTCAAAGTCATTGTGTGAAGCATTGCCAATTAAGCATGATAAATGAGCTGGCAGCTGAAACGTTCTGTAAAAACAGCTGAATACTTAGAATAAAAAATTCTACTCAATTTATTCATAATTAGTATTGGTGCTTTGTGTACTTGTCAAAGTAATGCACCTCGATAAATACAAATAAGACTCAGCTTGGTGTTTGGTTATATGTTTGTGCATTTTCTGCCCTTATTTTGGGATTTGCTGTCTTACTTGGTTTGGCTGCAGATTCCAATGAATTATTAGTATTATTACTTAATTAAGTTTTAACACATTTGTATAGTCAAGCAAATCTCTCACACCTTGCAAAGATTATTAACACCCATATCTCAAGTTCCAGCAGACGTTCCCGACATGTATATGTTATGTTACTACTATCCTTTTAAATTAAAATAATAATGTGAATAGATAAAGTCTAACATTTTTATGTATTTCATATCACGTTTACAGTACTATAATAAATGTAGAATATTTGTAGAATAATAATTAATATAATTCTCTCTAAAATTCTTTAAAATTAAACACAATTTATTCCAGGTTAAAACAGAATGTTAGAATAAAGTTAGTTCATAAAGCCGGGTCTCCACCAAGACGTATACATCTACGTATGTATAAACACGTTTTTACAAACATATGAAAAAAAGTTTGCCCTCCGGGTTTATGTCAGCCGCCATTTTTTAAATATATGTAAATATCAACATTGTAAAGATATTAAAGACATTTAATAGGTGCACAATTTTGATATTTACATATATATTTACAAAATGGCGGCTGAAACAAACCCGGAGGGCCAACTTTTTTTCATATGTGTGTAAATACTTGTATGTATGTCTTGGTGGAGAGCCGGCTTAAAGAAAAATGCAAACATATTTTATAAGCTAACTAATTTTCTGCGTCTTTTTCATAGTGCAAGGATTCAATGATCTTATATGAACTTGCGTAAAATGACGATCCAGTTATCGAACTGTGAGTTTCTGAATACAAATTTTGATCCTAAGGGTAAGTGAACAGTGTTATTCTATTTGTTAAATTGTAGCTTCATTGGAATTATTTGACATGTATTCATTTATAATATGACGTTCTGATATTCTCTAATCACGTTGAAGGAGCAGAAATCACGGATAAAATATTACACAATCTTAATTCTTAACATTAAAAAAAACATTAAAAATTGCAATGGTTTAAAATGATATAAGGGAATTTAAAATTGGTTGTATATAACATAGACATCTATTTTATGCCAGAAATAATAATTGTAATTTTATATGACATGAAGACTATTTTATGTTCTGTTGATAGCAAAACAATTTATGTTCTGTTGATAGCAAAAAAAAAAAAAAAAAAGATTAAATTTCGATAAGCGGATGTTGAGTTTTAGCTTAGTTTAGCAATATACTATCATAAGCTGTCACAAATATGCTCATAATTTGACAACTACTATTGGCGGCAGTTTAGGAAATACAATTACTTGTTTTATAACTTTTAATTGAACTTAATCGAAGATAAGTAACACATGTATACAATTCTTGGTTACATTATTTATATGATTCATAGTTATCTTCAAACAATACTTTCAAGATTTATATAGTTATCAATTAATAATGCACGGCCTTGCATTCTTGGCCTGATTGATGCGCTATTGTAGCAATAATGCTCGCACAAGTTAACTAGGCATGCATATCTTAATAATTATTGAAAATATTTATGCTAATTGTGCACTTCCAAACCAGCCTTCGAACTGCTAACATGTGTGCTGACCTACCAAACAATAAGCAACTGAACCACAAGATCAACCAAAATATATTCAATTATGTACAAACATAACATTGATGACGGGGATAAAGCGACTTCACTCCTGATTACGTGCAACTTTTGTGGAACTTTGTGCTGTGAACTGCACAAGATTAGAACTTTTTCAACTTCGGTCAACGTTGGATTTTCTCTAAGTTCTTGTGAAAAGTATGTATTTAATTGGGTTACATTCGAGATTCTTTTTAAATTCAGAGCAACACGTGAAGTTAGAAAAGGTTCTGAGAGCGACTGGATAATTTTCAATGTGTCTAAATCTATGCATATTTACTTGTTTTGCAGTTAACTTATTTTTGTTTTACTGTAACGTAATGATGAAACCCAATTATGAAAGTTGTACAATTATGCAATTAAGGGATGGTATTGTTTTATTTAAAAGTACTGTTAACAAACTGACAACAGAAACCATATCATTCCAAAGAATTTAAATCAAGCAATGTTTCGCTGATCTCGATTGAATGGAGACTTTTTGAGATTACTGTATACCTAGAACAGTATTTTATATTTTATTTTTATTAACAATATTGGTCAGATGTCATTTAAGATGCTTGAAAGTGAACTTGTATCGCATGTTTTAAAGACATATTCCACCAAAATCGGCAGTGCCTTCAGGCTGAAAAGTAATCGAATAATGTAATTTCAACGTTGATTTATAACATAGATTATTATAATGTAGGTGAACTTACTGGTGTTGTGTGATATGAATCATCGTAATAGAAGCAACACTCAAGTCCTTTTGGGCATTCGAAGCCCCCAATGCCGGCACACTGTGGATAACAGCCTATAGCACCCTATATGAATACATATTATAAGATAAATTCACGATTATATTTTCAATATTTGCTAGACAATTAAAAACAATGGAAAAATTAGGAATGTGTTCCACGCTATTCCGTTTTCAGGCACACGATAAAAAACATTATCAATAATATAATCTCGTATAATACAAATAAAACATGACAAATAAATTTAGTAGAGTGCTTATGCAAAAATATAGAATTGGTTTATGGGAGTGGATCTACTATAAATAAAAACATAATTTTACAGTACTATAATAATATCCCATTCTTTTTAAAGTTCACTCTGTAATTAAAAATAACAGTGCATATGAAAAATGCTTATAATTTACAATAAGGCCTACGAAAAATATAGATTTGGAATCATTTCATTTAATAGGAAAGTCATTCAATTTAAAAAGGGCCCTACCTCCATTTTTTTTTTTTCAATTCTGAGATTGTGTCAAATCTAATGATTCTAAGACCCAAGCCCAATTTGGGTCTTAGCATCATGAGATTTGACACAAACGTAGAATTGGAAAAAAGTTGTGAGGTAGCTAGGTCCCCTTGAATGTTACCACCAAAGTTATTTATAAGATTTTATTTAAGAGGGATCACAACCCTATTCTTTTTAATGGGTCGGGCTTGCAAAGATACTCACAGTTGAATAAGGGAATTTTGGGTGGGGGTGATAATTGTTTGGGGTGGCTTGATGGACCAGCAAGGGGCTAATCTTGTTGTTTTTCACTTTGAAATGGTAGATTTTTTTCTAAAATTAATTTGCAAGTTTGAATAATGTTCGTTAGTTTGCACACGCTGCCAGCAGGTGCCAGCATGAGATAGGCAAGTTGTAAGTGCAAAAATTCAACAAATAATTTAGTAAATATTAATTTTAAAAAAATCTTCTATTTTAAGGTGAAAAATGGCATGATCAGCACCTTTTTATTTTATTAAGCTATTTTAAACAATTTTTATTTTTATTTAACCTTTTTTTGTTTGACTGTGAGTGTCGTTTCAAATTTGACCCATTGAAAGGGATATAGGGTTGTAATCCCCCTTAAGTGCTTTTTTAACAGGCTTGCCATGACAATTTCAGTTCTTCTTTTTTGGGCATTAAGCTGAAAATGGTTGCTGTAAATGGTTCACATTGTGCCGTTTACGAATATACATACTGTATACGTAAATATATCACATAGCTTACCTTATACATGTTGGTATAACAATTATTCAAGGTCTTGTTGCATTCGCCGTATACATTACATGGTTCTTTGGAGGGCTTAATAACGCATTTCTCTTTCTTAATAGATAAAGTGGATTAAGATTATAAAATACCACTATTCAATAACAAGAATGATAGTTTTACACTTACACATTGTTTAGTTAAACTTATTAGAACGACGAAAGTTAGGACGTAGACAACAAACTTCATGTTATTGGCGAGATAGATTTTCGACTGGAATATACCCCAAACTGTTTCTCATTCTGGATCAGATGAAGTTTAAATACAGACCTGTCCTCATTGTTAATTCTTGCTAGCACATGTCACTTATTTGTGTTATGATATGGGACGCTTAAATTAAACTTATTCAGGTTCTGCACGGTTTTGTAATGTTGATATATACATGTATGCTGCGCCACATCAACAAACATACTGTCAATGACATGATTTAGAAAGAATTAATGATAGTAAACAGATCATTGTATATATGATGACACATGATATGACATCAGTGTATTTGTTAATTTTCGTGCCTATGAATTGATATGACTTCTCTTTTTTCTATTGTAACAATAACAGGAGCACATCTGTGGAAGGCTGGGCGAGGCTTTTATATAAAAACAGACTTTATTTCAGTTGCTGCAATATTTTTGCGAATATTCATAATAATTCATAATGGTTCTGAATGGTTCATATTCAGGATATAAAGATGCATGGTTCAGCGTAGGGTAGCCATATTAATTAAAGGGCATTTACCAATATACTGTGAGTGTAGCAGACATGCTTAACTCTAAATTGGGACACATTAAGGTTCAGACGAGATCTTTCTAGTAATTTTGAAGAATCTATTAAAGAAATGGCCCCTACACATTTGAACGTTTTGCTTAAGTTAGGCTTTGTTATTTTGACGTCACTAGCAGACGACTTCGACATGCATAAGGAAACATAATGCCTGGTTCACAATGCATCACCCGACGTCTTTTTCTGACTGTCACTCGATCTGCGCATGCTGCCAACCTACTTGATGATGCGTTTATGACGATTTCCGCCAGGTCGAAAGATGTCGAAAAAGTTTGAAAGGATTCAAACTTTAGACGTCATTGACGGTCAAACAATTACAATTTGTACCACGTGATAGATGGCACATGCACCATAGAAAATGGAAGCGCCACCTATAGCGACAGAACATATTTTGGGGGCTATGGCTGATCTGACGGCGCTTTACCTAGTAGGCGTTTGGGCTTTTGGACGTCAGTCGATCCATTGTGAACCAGACTGCGCCGGGCGTCAAAACGTGTGACGTTTTTCTTCGAAAGATTAAGCTCTGCCTCGTCTGGCAGACGACGTCGGTCGAAGCATTGTGAAGTAGGCATAAGGCAACATAACAGAATAGAAACGGTCTCTATTCCAACCAATGGGAAGAGCGATGATAAAAGCAGATGGTCTATTTGAGGTTCCATATGAAAAAAGCAGACGCGCTGAAGTTCTTTGTGAAGGTTCTATCGAAATACCACTAGAAAAATCGGTGATTGTGTCCGTGCTGAAGTTTTTCTACCATTTTTTGGATACAGACTCATGAAAGGTACAGCCTTTTGTAATTTGCATTAATACAAAAGGAACCTAGCAGACGCCGAGCGCAGAATAACACAGAAAGAGCAAGAATGCAGAGCAATATCCTGAAATAGGCGGTGCTGCAAGCTTATGTCAGAAAAAAGTCAACATAGAAATGTGTATTGGGTCATAGCATAACATAGTGAAGCATAGCTAAACATAGGAACATAACATAACGAAACGTTCAAATGTGTAGGGGCCTGAAGTGTTTGGAATTCTTAATTGTAAATGGTTAGTTTTGAGAAAACCTTTCTAAAACAATGTCAGTGAATTATGTTGCCAGAGCTATTTTGACATTTGGTCATCCAATAAATAATTTTTGTGAGAAGTAGAAAACAAGTAAGATATGACAATGGCAAATGGGACAATGGTAGAATGAAGAAATCACATCCTGCAAGATCAAGCATCTTGCAGACCGTTCATGAAATCTACATCTACATAACTTACAGCCGACGCCGATGGTCGAGTGGGTTACGTGCTTGCCTCTCGATCCTAAGATGCTGGGTTCGCTCCCAGGTCG
>JAQGBW010003173.1:0-17075 GCA_034698625.1 Julus scanicus
ATTACACTTTATCAACATGGTTAGGATTTCTTTCCCCATATTTTGTTGTCACAATTCGTATCCAGATGGCGCCACCTGACTTGGCGCATGCGCAGTTCTCTTTGTAAACCTTGTCAATTAAATTTCTTTAATTCCTCTCCGTGTTTTTAAAAATAGTTTACTTAGGCTAGTGTAATTATTAACTTTAAAATAATTACAGCACATACTGCTGCACGATTATTTTTTTCTGTGCCCAAAAAATTACAATTAGTTCTAGAAATCAAAATCATATCTTTAATTTATTTAGATTTCTTAATAAACTTTATAGTTTCTTCACCCTCACTAAACAATTAAACTATAAAGTTTACACATTTAGAGAGATTAAATAAAGTTAATTAACCAAGTTTTCAATCTTTATCTGTTGATCTTTTTACAATATAAAATTAAAGACCTTATAACTTCAACTTCTCTGGTATGAGGTTTATTTGTAATATAAAACGAATTTGATCCAATTCACCCCTTGTTATTACACCGAAGAACCATACATTGAAGCAGCATTGATGTGATCAGTAGTGATCCTAGATATGACCATCACAACCACGACATTTATTATGGATGACCCATATTATTCCTCAATCCTCTCCCATACGTGATGTGCAGTCATGCACAAATGAACATGGTTGTAAATCGTTCACAAATTGGACAACCAAAGTGGTCTTGCTGTGTATTTTTGTACGCGATTAGCGATTAGCAGTGGCATAATATATCGATTGTTCTTTTCCTATATATCGGTTTCTGTAGACTTATTTAAATCGTTGCTGCAATACGGTATTGTGCTGTTTTCCCCCTGTAGTGTAATTCTCTCTACCCATGACTCCCGCACATAGACTAAACCACACGCTTGCACACATGCTGTGTAGATTCCCTTTTAGTTTTACCAACGGTAGAATACAAGGATCCTCTAGGTCTTTCACTGCTGCTCATGTGCAGTATAGTGCACACCGTAGAAATCTCCTGAACGCCCAAATGTGCATATATTTTTTACAAAATAAGTTGTCATTGGAGTTTGAAATTTGATATAAATGTTATAAGTGCTTCAAATAAAGGTAAGATCGTCATTTTTAATATTTTATTATCATCAATAATATCGTGTTTGTTTGCATCACAAGTTTGTTTTAAGTTTGTGTTTAGTAATAAATGTGTTGAAATTTTACATCTTCCATGCATTAAATTTGAAAACTTCTTGCATGAAGGTAGAAAATATCTCGATAAGTCGATCGTCAGACCTGTCTTGCGAATTGTAATAAATGTTTAATATAATGAATGATTACTAGATATGTACAAGTTTTGTTTAAAATTAGCAATTTAAATCAAAATTAGTGTAAATAAAGTTGTATGTCATGCCTAACAATTACTGTTAGAGAAAATGTAATTAGGCGGAGTGCACTATATAAATGCAATGAGACATTACCTCTATCTGTACAACAGGTAAGCCTATCTAATAGTTTGTTTAGCCGGGTTTTGATGCCTCGACCTTGTGCATGGTATTGCAAAATATTTCGTCACAGATATCATAAATTATTGGAATGTCTTTGTGAAATGACAAGGAAATTAAATTAAGCTTCCTTCTAGAAGTTTACTTCTATTTTTCTTTAATAAATTTAAATACATTATGCAATACAAACATTTTTTTTTCTTTTTAACAAAACTTTTTGGATCTCAAATATTTGATATTAGCGAAATGACTTAGCGTATTGATGAAATGTAATTTCATTTCGACCTAATTTTTTATATTGCGTGACTTGCTGCAGCATATTGGGTGTTCTATAGGCACTAATTTTTGTATTATGTTATCAACATTTAATAACAACTTAATTGGGATTGAAAGAGTGTTTGCTTACATTGCTATAGTCTTAAATAAAAATAGGTTAATAACTGTCAACCCCCTGTGATTGGTATATGTAATATACATAGATAATAAAACAGAAAAGAGTATTTATTGGATTTATTGCATGCATAACTTATAAAACTTGGTGTATGTAATTGTAATAATGCAGTATATTCTCTCACATATGTAATTACAGTAGCATTTTACAACAACCTTATCACATTTCTCGCCCATCAAGTAATGTAAATATAGGTACTATGTTAGCCAAATACATATTGTAATTTCGATTTAGTTATTACATACGTATGCCATATTATCTTTTTGCGCTATTGCATTGTATACATCGGTTATAAAGTCACAGATTATCTTTATTGATTTTAAGGGATTGGCAAAAATTAAATACACTTCCTTAAAGTACTCAATTTGGCAATTAACAGTTTATTTATTGCTAGGCACGTTACATATACGCACGCAGTTTAAAAAGTATAATTAAAGAGGTTATAAATAGAGCATATTTTAACGTTAAGCATGCCAACAGAACTCAACAATTATGTGCTAACAAAATATTGCAATTGCTTAACATTTTTTTACTAAAATTGATTAACCCAATCTATATTCTATTTATAAATATATAACACATATATTTATAGCAAAGTCCTTCTCTTCTTTTGCATGTGATTGTGTCTACATCACACAATTCGTAATTATTCGAATTTATTTAACGGTTGTGAGTTCGGGGATTTGTATCTTTGAATGTAACTTTGCATTTACCAGAAATGGTTTGCATAAAGAAATCTACTATCTAAAGTAGAGCTACAAATATCGATTGAAAACAAAAGACGGAAGTTTTATATAGATACAATTTCAACCACATTTGATTTTCAGTCTAGTTTACAGAAGCCAATGCTGAATAAATTATATCATGGTTTCTTTTGGGAGTAAAGTGAACTAAAGTGTTGTAAAAATCATGAAATGTAACAATGATGCGCAGAACCTTCGAAATATTATTTTGACCTTTGTTTTCTTAAAACAGAAAGTCTCGTTTTTGATAGGGTGGAAATTACTGCAAAACTGTGTATCCGAAAATGAATGTGCACAAACATAACATAGTCAACCCTCTTGAAAACTTTGCATATTTTATTTCTACTAGTTTCACATAAAGTGGTGTCGATAAATTTCCGATAACGTAATAAATTCGGGTAATCTTTCAAAAAAATGGCATGTTGGGAAAACTAAATTTGTAGTATACATTATGTATATTATCACTTGGCTTCGAAAAATTCTCTAAAGTATTCCCATCTGCAATGAAATGCTGTCATTTATAAACTTGGGAAAATCAATATTTTATCAAATAATCGCATTAAGAAAGTTATTTTTCTGTAAATCTCCTTTAATTTTGATAATGCGGAGTTGGATACATGTACTTTCTGGAATTTCTGCCAAGGAAATATTCTCATTGGCAAAATACACTGAGGCTATGCATTTCTTATGAAATTCACTCTATTTCCTACATATCTCGAGAATGTCGTGGGGAAATCGATTTTTGGTCATTTGGATCTTGTTCAAATTTTTCATAGACAAGGCTGTGATTCGGGTTTTTGTTGCTTTTACAATATAAGAATCGTTAGCCTGGATACTGTTCCTTAGTTACGCCGCATTTTTGTGCTCATTTTAGCTTAGATTTTCTTTTCGCGTTGAAATTATATGGATGAGTAGTAATGGAATTGCATATTATTATACATAACACCCTGCTATAAACGAAATTGCATTACCCTGCAGACCACAACCTCAATTACTGTTAAAGAGTTTACACTAAACTAGTTTTATTCCAACGTTATGGTTGCATTTTATGTGACGTTTATGTTTTGTGTCATTTTAAATTTGCTAACACGCATTGCATAAGGGAAAAATATAGAAAATGGGCATATCTTTTAGTTATCAATATTAAATTAATAATTAAGCATGCGTTGCTGGTTTTTCACCTAACTCTTAACAAAAGAGAAACGACTGAGTGGAGATTAATTTTACCTATTTTTATCTAAGCAAACAAGCTGTGGACACGCATAAACTGGTACCGTGCACATGCTGTGGGAAACTGAAAAGGAATTTTAAGCTTACGTGCTAAATTGTGGAAATGTGTTAGTAAATTGCATGAAAACCGAGATAATGCCGTGACCTATAACTTTTAATTAGTATAAAAGCAAATAAATGAAGGCTAAATGTCATCGAAACGTTTGCAGTAGTGAAAAATAGGCGTTTACAGCGAGCTAAAAATCTGACCAGATGTATTTTAGGGTAAAATCAATTTTGTATTGTCCTTCGTGGATAACATACACAATTGTCAGCTCGGTGAGAAATTTCAGTCTTCGTTTCTCTATGCTAGATGGCGTTGTATTATATCTCCACTCAGAAGTAAGTCTACTTTGCATACTTATCCATGTATTCACAACACACGACGAATTTGGTGTTTTAATTAAAAGTTGGACTGTATTTAAGGAATTAAAGTAATTTCATCAACTTTTATGTTTAAAATAAGCACTCTACTGCAATTTGTTCTTAATTAAGCCGCTTCTTTTATTTTCTTTGTTGATTGCTCACAGATGCATAATTCTGTTTAAGTTTAGTTTATGATATAGGCAACATTAACTAATCTCAATAAATAAACCGCAAGTAGAAATTAATATAAGATCCATGTGCTTATAAGTGTACTCTGGTTCAAATCACTGCATTGTGAAAAGCAAATTGTTTAATATTATTGAATTAGCAATCTTTTAATATAAACACGCCTTTGTGTTTATTAATTAAGTTGAAATTGTTTCTGTAGATTCCAGGACCGGGTATATATTGCATACTTTCTATACCCTTATGATGAAATCCAACGGAAAGAAGCTTTGTATTCCGTTTATTTGACGTCCGCATAGAGTAACTCTTATCTAAGGGTTGTTCTATGCGAATTTTCTAACACGTACGCACATAATGTAGATGTATGCCTTGGTCTAATTAAACTTCTGATCGTCTAGTAATCTCGTTTTCTATTTCAAGTTTGAGTACTTTGCAATTCAGACACTTATCTATCATCTGCTATGGCATTATCGCCACTCGCCGCTTGGATAAAATCACAAGATGTTCAAATGCAATTCCCAGTATAGCTGGTACAAGTCAATGTTTTCTAAAAAAGGTTCCCCTAGTATCATGTATTTGACTAAAATCTGTTTTAGAATAAAACGTTATGTCCACTTTTATGTAGTTTGTAAGCTGTGTATATTCTTAAATGCGGTACTTATAGATGAATTGGTGTCTTTGAATTTTCGATTAACCTTGTCTATCTATTTTTGGATTACTATTCATATCGAAGATACATTTTTTTTCCCAAAAAGACTTTCGGTTGAATATTGCATGTTGGGGGCGTAAGCCTATAGCCTATATATATATATTGATAGCAATGATCTGTTGCTAGCGTGCTCAGTAGCATTTTAAACGACATTTCATAATAATAGATAGCTTCTCCCTCAAATATATTATCATAATCCTATACAGTTTCATCTTCATATAGCTTACCATAAACATACTCCTGCCTTTCAAAAGTCGTAATTAACTCCATTAACTCATTTACCGGACAGGTATAAGCCTGGGCGTGTTTCCTTTAGGACATGTTGATGTTGACCGTTTTGCCAATTTGTGAAATGATTAAGTGTATTATAATGGCGTGATTAATGAAAGCGTCAGTTAGCATTAAATTGACTCCGACTTGTGATGGTGATTTTGCTTCTGAAAACGAAATGTATCATTTAATGTATGTTGTGTCTGCAGGGGCTCTAAACCTATAATATAACAAGTTGATGTGATGAGCAGTGTGATGACAGGTTGCATTAAGCTCTTCCAAGCAGTTTTGCCAAAACGTTAATTACGTCTAATATATTATTTACTAATGTTATTTAAATGTTAAAGTTTAATTTATAAAAAAATAAATAAACATGTTTGGAATTTTGTTTTCATTTGCCTCAGTGAAAGCACTATTTGAATTTGAAAGCATTTGCCTCGAGGGAAATGAAGCAAGATGATGTAAAATCGACTTAACATTTATTTAAAATTAGTTTCTTCTACAAGTTATGTTAATATATTTTTTTTTAAATTAAGCTAATCTTTTTTAGGCTGATTAATTTTTTGAACTTTTTGCTAATTGATGTAAGTACTTTAAACATAATGCATTTATTTAAACGTACAGCATAAACAGGAGCTTATACCCTAAAATAGTTTACGAAACCATTGGGGTACATGAGGCCCTTTCAAGAACTCACGAACTATACTTCCATCACAAATATAGTAATTATGGTAATACTTAATTTCTTAATTGTTTTTATTTTTGAGGAGCTGATCAATATTTAGTGATTGTGTAGAGTTTCTAATCAAATATTGTCTATGGGCTTAAATAGCAAATTATAAGAAAACTAAAAGCATCCAGTTAAAATATTTACTTTTTATAAGGTACTTATGTTAAAAATAATTTATAACAGAAAAAAGCGATCGATCAAAGCTTTGGACTACCCACTTCAGTTTTTATAGTTTCGATAATGCCGTTATTTCAACTGGAAAATTCTTTTTTTTTCAATTTTGAAAATATTTGCATAACATTTCCATATACCAAAACATGCATGATGCATGTTTTAGAAATGCACCGTCATCTGCTTGCCAAACTTGACAGCATATGCAATTTTACAACAAAAAAATCTATCACGTATGATAGCCTACTGACAAGATAAGACATTAGGGATTGCATTCGTTTGACAAGTACGCATTCAGGCCTAGTTTAATACAATAAATATTCCTGAACATGCTTTGAATAGATTGGCTTTGCTCGAAACAAATGCATTCTAAAATGATTTTATTTATTTATTTATTTTTGGCTTCTTTTATTCAAGTTAGTTTCTTTTTTTTTAGCAATGTACATTCATGCAAATACAATTGTATTTACTTCTTGAATGTATGTATGTTCTGTTGTATACATTTACTTGCCTCTTTATATTCCCATGCAGACATTCATATAAACACGAAATTATTCACATTTTCATTACGGGAACTAATTTCATGGTTATGAAATATGCAATGTTATCTTCATCCGAAATACATCTGCGTGTACATATATCTCGGAAATACACGCAATATTATTAAAGTGTCCAATTAAGTCTACAAAAATGGACTCGTGTCTGATCGTTACTTTCAATTATAAGCCAATTTGTGAATGGACTTGAGAAAAAATGTGGATAAAATAATATAAGTAATACATGCAATCTAGTACAACGAGTTATTTAAGTGCGGTGAATATTGTGTAGAAAAACTTAAATAAAATATTTTCTCACACTCAAAGAAATAATATCAAGCGTTTTTATGATTTCGCTAACTTACGCTAAAAAAATATACTTTGGATAAAATGTAAAACTTGAAATTCAACATAAATCGAAATTGTGCAAGTTCAATGCGTTTTTGTACACTTTTTCATAAGATAAGTGTCCCCTTTGACATTTATCTTTATCGTTCTAAGCCTGGTTGCTTTTGTTTTCTTTGCCAAAGAATGTAAGAATATTTTATTGATGAAATAATTAATGCATGCGTTTTTCTTTAGTCTGAACATCGCGTTTCTACCTGCAAGCAGAAAACTACTTTAACAAATAACCTTAAGCAGAAAATGAACTCAATGATTAGATTATAAGGAACACACAGAGTGCAGTTTTAGTGCTTAGTTTCATCCTTCAATTCGTAGAAAACACTTAGTTTTATGGCGTTTTCAGACTTGATAGCTTCTCGCCAATTACTTGAAAGTATAGGCCAATATATATCGAAATAACCCTTTGAAACGGTCTGCTTTTATACGTTGACTTTTATCCGGGTAATCTTATATATATGGTTAACTCGAAAACATATTTCTTATATTGGGAGATTTCATCGCATAACTATGTATGCAACATGGACCTAAATGCACTTTAATGGAAATTGTATGTTTTTTCTTTAATGCTGAATGCTTCCATTAGGGGCACAATCCCGTTCCATAAATCAGAAATTCGTATAAAAAATGGCATTTATAATAGATATACTGAAAAGCGTGTGGACAAAATATCTGCATACTAAAATATTTGGGTAAATGGAATTTTCACAGGAACAAAGAATATTATGTAAAATATGTGCAGGTAAATATATAAAGCGATTTTTTGTGTTTTTTTTAAGAAAGTATTTTGGATTATTTGCGTTTTACTTTTAAGAAATATGTCCAAATGCATTGGAAAGTGTGGGTGGCAATCTTGCATTGCAGTGTTGTATACAGTGATTGCCTGCGTTAAGGAGAAGACAAAAATCTCCAAAGATTAAACAAATTAAAGTAAGTTTTTGAAAATATAATATATAAAAAAGCAAAAAGAGTGTTGTATATATGATGAAGTTTGTTCTTTATTGGATACAAATTTTGAATTTTTTTCGGAATAGCAAAAACATAATAGGTAAAAAAAATGGGTAAAACAGCGAACTGTGCTTTTACGCTACTGTTAAGTAAAAACAAAGCAAGTTAATTGATAAATGCTTGAAAAAATGTCAATAAGGCTTTAATTAAATTAAGAGAGACTATACGATATGCACACGAGATAGAAAATTAAATTACAGCGAAGGCAATTTAGTTTCTAGCTTCTATAATTCGATCGAAAACCATGCTCACACTTGCAGCAGACATTTATAGTGAAGCCTGATTTTTAGATTATTTATGGATACTGTCTTAAAACGTTTAAAATGCTTCATTAATCACATTTGACACGTGTCACAAAAATGGTTTTTACACTTAAGCATCGTCATGCCAGTTTTTTTTTTTTTTTTTTTTTTTTAAGTATCCATAGCTATAATTTTTGTTTTGACTTCGCGTCCACGTCCATTAAACGTGTACATATCACAAATCGAGGCTAGCCCTTTGTTCAAGATAAATTCCGGTGCTGTTTGTTCAAGGCTATTGCCATAGTATTATTGAATGCGGGTTTCTTGTTTTGTATCATTGCCTGCTTGACGTTCTGGATGTGTAGGCTATTAAGGATTGCGCAAAGACAAAAATCGATGACAGAACTTCAGAATTTTAAAAAGAAATACTTGCCTGCATATATTTACTAACCATGGCATGTCCGATGAGTTCCTATATTTAATCATCTATCTTCTTTAGTCTGGCTCAAGAATGCGTATACTAATTACATGTGCAGCATAAATTGTAGTTTACGAAGCAGGGAATTCAAAATTCAATAAATCTAGTTACTGCAGGCTTCGAGTTTGTTTTCCTTAGTTTTAATAACTGTATTTTCTATAAAAAAAATGAAATTACGAAATGCTAGTAAATAACGTATAGATTTTTAAAAGTGCAAAATGTGTTCAAGACAATTTAAAAAAAAAGCATTAATATCAAAACAGTTTTAATTAAATTAAAAATTTGTATTTTTCCTTCATACTTTTGATCTTTTTAGGTTAATTGGCTCATTAAATTTCACATTGACATTATATATCAGTTGATCGTTATACGTGTTTAATTAATAAGAGTAATTGTGTTCTCTTAGCCTTCTACCATAAATTTGACATTCAAATTTCATTGTTGTTGAAACGTGTTTCTGAAAATAGCCTGTTGTTTACTCGTAATTGTAATAGACGTCACATCATTAAGCATATTCAAACACTTATTGTTAGCGAATGGCAAACTTCACTGTTGGCTGAATTCACGCAATTGTTTTTTTGGCTTCGTCAACGGCAAGGTGTTTGATGCCAAACAAAAACATCTTATTTGCATGTTAATTAAATGCATGACTTATTTTTCGTGTGTGGCGTGTCAATGGTTTATTATCGTACACCATATTCTCTATGAACTCATATAGCGGGGAAGATAAGTTCAATTAGCATTGCGTTCAAAATGTTCAGTTGGTCTGTTTACATGTGCACGCAATTCATTGCACTGCTCACACAATCTATGTAGGTTTCGTGGAAAATTGCGTGGAGATTTTTAAATCAATGACCGAATTTGTTTATCAGATAGCAACCAGTTCATAAGCATAATGTTCATTATATATACATATTGTGTAGTATTATAGATTATTAGACATGCATTAGATGGTTTGCTAAAGAAAACATTATGTACAAACAGCATGCATTCTATTAATACGTTTTCAGCTTAAATTTGATAATCTTCGAAAAAATGTAAATAATTTCTGTATGTTTTTTTCTGTTAAGATTAAGTTTCCTTGTCTGTGCAGATAAAATATATTACTGCACACAATAATACATGTTGCATGAAATCCAAAGAATTTTTAAAGGAAAACATATTAAGGAGCTAACACTTTCAAGGTATTTAGAGCTTAGACCTTTGGGGTGAGATATAATATCTTTAAGATGCAAATTCAATTTGCAAGCTCACACAGCGTTGATGCGTATTTTAACATTGAGTTTGCAGAGTATATATAGCATGTTTTTTATACCAGACACTATAGGATCAAGCCTAATTGAAAGATGGGTGTGCCATGTTGCATGACAAGTTCCACACGGAAACCTTCCATTTTCACTGTGTGGGGCTTCATATTTTTCTGTCTTTATTAAATTAGTTTATTAACATGGCACGTCTATGCAAGTATTTCCTCACAGCAACCAAATTGAAAAATGCATATGCTCTGGCCTCACCATGAAGTGGTATACATAAAACGATCAATGCTTGGCTAAGAATTGGCTGTGTACGATATTATGCCTTGAACGCTGTCTACTGTGTGTGTACTGCATATTGTTCCACTTGTATTCGTGTTTGCATACATGTTGGGCACGCAGGTATTTTTATTTCGATTAACCTCTGAATGGGTGGGGTTTTAGTGGGTGAATTTCATAAATTATACAATAAATGATTAGGTGCCGCAGTTTCCATACCGGTTAGTTACTATGGTAACAAGGAACATTAGCTTTAATGCTCGCTCTCCGAAGGAAATCCCTTGGCATCACAGCCTATTTGTGTGTCCCTTTTGCCTTTCCAAATTGCATGTCTTTTTTGGGCAAATGAAATCACAATGAATTTGTTATGCGGCAAGCTGTTGTATGCGGTATTCTTATAGTTTCATAAAAAAATAATTGAATGTATGCCTTTTGATCTATTCAGCTTTATTTATTAAAGTTGCTTCCAGTTGCAGGTTTCTCTCATAATTTTTATTACATTTGGGTTGGGTTAATTGTATTTATGACACAATTGTTACGTACTACTATGGGAAACATTCTGTATAGCAAATGTCGTTAATATTATTTTCTTTTCGGTTGTCACTGGTTACGTCAAGGGCCAGTTCTTTAAGACTATCGTATTTTTTTACACGTAACATAAGGTTGATTCCATACTGGATTTGTTTTCGAAACAGTAATCATATGTTAGAGCTAAACTGTCAATGTGTCTTATAATTGTGACATCTTCAGTTGAGTTGAAATAATATTTTAAGGACCTTTTCAATTATGTGATCAAACTAATTCCAAATAACAGTTTTCTGTATTTAATATTAAATATCCTGTTTTGTTTTTTTGTTGTTTTTTTCCCGTCTAGTTTGCAGAACTTTGGGAACTGTTCATTTTATTTACGACGTTTTGTAAGATGCCGAAATTAATGTATTCTTAATGCTGTATAACATGTAAAACCTAACAATGCATATAGCAGAATGCGTTAAACTTCCCCATATGTTACTCGTAAATCGTTTAATCAGGAATTGATGAAAAAAAAAACTAATGAAATTGCAATTCTGCGCTATAGTAAATGTTAATAAAACTCCATCGTCGAGTAATGTCCAAATTTAAGTACATTGTAGGGCTATCACATTTACGTAGAAATCCTTATACTTTACTGGTGTATATGATCGTTGATAAAAATCGATGCTTTGCCATCATTGTTAAACTTTCATTAACGTGGCCCCCACAATACTACAATCCTCTTTTTTTTTTCATTAGGGGGACCATGATTAACTTCAGATGAAGATAAAAAGCATGGCGTCTTCAATAGTTCGGTATATCATACTCAACGCAGACGTTGTGCATTCCTCGTCCTGATTGTGCACCATGGGATGTGGTTATTCTGCCGTTGCCAGTCTGGTACGAAATAAAAGAGGAAAGAAAGAGAAATTCCGACCTGAACAAGGTAAGAAAGATTTCTTATTGAAAACATAAGCATCGTGTCAGTTGTCATGTTCCAGGAAATGAACAACCGCTGTTCAATTTCCTGCCGTCAATTTTGAAATAAAGATGTCACGTTTAAATGGAAAATATGAGATGTCATATAGGTACTTCTATACAATAAATCTGAATGAAAAATTTGTCCATTTTTAGTTATTTCACGTGTCGTCTAGAATGAATCTGAAAGATTTTCTATTTCTTTGTTGTTCAATAATAGGAAGATTTCTCATGAGGATCTTCTTAAACAAAAGCGAATTAATTAAAAGCAAGCATCTTGTTTATATGGTTTCCTAATAAAAGGTTTTCAATTTAAAACTCAACATGAATCGAAACCTATATATTCTTGCATCATCTTATATATTGATATCGCTTCAAAGCTAAATGTGAAGGCATTTTTATACTTACACGTAAAACAGCTCGACTAATTCTAAAATATCATGCTGCATATGTGTAAAATATATGCCTAATGCTTAATATCAGAGTAAAATTAGCTTTTAAGTACAGTATGTATACAGTTACCTACAAATTAGCACGATTATCGTGATGCAATGTTCAAATTTCTACATCTGATTTTATTAATATCATGCTAATATATCTTAAATCTAGCAATTAAATCTAGGCTTTTCTTACGCGTTAGCAAACATGTATAAAATAATATAATATACTGAATTTTTATAGGTATACACTTTACTGTAAAATACAAGTAAATTATGTTATTATTGCATTTTTTGAGAAACGTTACGTGACGAGGTTGATGTAAATCACAGTTGCCAGAACCTGAATAATTACAAAGTAGTATCGATTTCTGTCGTCCATAATAGAATGTTTTTCTTGAAAGTGGATTATGTTTGGCTATCAGGTCATCCTTGAATATGTATCACGCTTACCATGAAAAATAGTTCAACAGTTTCCATTCAACAACTGAAAACATGTCTTGTTTCATTGTTTAGCTTACGCGTGATATCATTCCCCTATTTCGAAAAGGAAATTAAACTTAACGTCCCATGTGTATTTTTTGTAATCTTCCTTCTGAGAATAAGCCTGTTTTTTATCCGTTTGATATTGCGAAATCGAATTAATCGTGATTGACATTTGAATTTGATAAGTTCACCCATAGCGATTGGTTAATGCAGCCAATGTTCAAGATCAAATAAATAAAGATTGGCATTTTTTTTTTTAGAGTAATCAGTTTAATAGATTTGCGCATCTTTAAGTAACTATTCTATAAAAAATGTCTTATTGGTCCTTCGATGTTAAAGGAGTTTTTGTTAAAGAAGTTTCAAAATGTTCATAATGAAAGCAGAACATAATGAAACTGAAATTTTGCATTGAATGTGCTGCATCCATCCATTCGTGTTGTAATATTGATGAACTGCTAGTTTACCAAAGTTTGCTTTTTCAAAGTATGATCTTATATAATCTGACAAAAATGCCTGGCATATGCAGTAAACATGCTGAATGCAGAATTGTGTGAAAACGACATCTGCTCAGACAGTAAACCAGCTAAAGGCTTTAGAATTTGATTCAGTGTAAAATTTAGTCTGCTGTATATTTAAAGAACTGGTTGGAAGCTTTTTCTATTTTAACAATGATTCCTTTCTATTCTGGTTCAGGATATGGTGGTAAATTTAAGGATACGATTCACCGTAAAAGTGCAACCAGCTATGGTAGGTCATTTTACGAGTGATCTATATAGGCACTGTGTGTGGGCTTTTCTTTCACTAACAGCACAAAGAACATGATGAAAAAATAAAACATTCAGAAATCTCTACTTTAAACACGCTGTTTATGCGTGGCTGTTTTAGTATGGACAACATAAATTGTGTTTTGTGTTATCAACAGCACCACCTATGGTATAGCGCGTTTTGTATAGAATAGTATGATGCAAATTAAAAATGCATGTGAAAGATTAAATATCGTTTCATAATCTAGTGTTACGCTTAATTTGGTTATCCAATTTTATAGCTACAATATAAAAGACAGCGATGGGATACTAAATGCGTGACAGTAGTTTCTATATCGAATGATAAATTGAGAGGAATCTCAATGTATAGTTAATTGTGTAAGAAAATATTTATGTAAAGTAAATTATAAGTAATAATACACGTATTGGTTCTGGTTCACTTTTTATTTTTTATTTATGTGATATATACTTGGTTTGATAACTGCCAGCGGCGCCGGAACCGGTATGGCAGGTATGGCAGCTGCCATACCAACTTTTTTACAGGTATGGCAGGTATGGGCAGCTGCCATACCAACTTTTTTACAAATTATTAGTCCAAAATATTTTTGTTTTGTTTTTATGTTCTTCAGCAATTTTTTTATGATTCAAATCTGTAATGTAAAGCAAAAACTTCAAAAAGAACGATATGTTCAGTTTTTTTTATCATCAGTGTGGTCTTAAGGAGACTGAAAACGTACATGAGAAGTATGATATCACGGTATGAGTTCATACAGTGATTCTACATGTACACTAAAATTAACCTCTAAGCTTGACTTAGATGATGACTTAAAAGAATTCATAACAAAAACTTCAGAGAGGAAGTCGAGCGTTGGTCAAATTGTATATTTGAATAATATTTGAAACAAGATGGCATATTTACAAATCCGTAGTTTTATTTTCAAGATGATAGACAGCAAAGTATAAGGAATTTTCCATTTTTTTTTTTTTGGTCAACCGATTTCTGCCATACCTCCTAAATGTAAGTTCCGGCGCCACTGAATGGCAACGTACAAATTTTACAAAGTTAATTCTGTTTTTATAAATGATGAAAATTTAATGCGAGTGTGTATGTAAAAGTTACAGGTAGTTCATTGTACTGCCAGTGAATTGAAAACTATAGGTGTTAGCAGAAATCAATACATTATTCATAAGCTTCCAATCAAAGCATATTTAGTAGCCATGGGTGTAAAAGCCAAATTCACAAAATGGCTGAAAAATGTCTATGTCTGGTTGGTGTTTGCTTGCCTATTATTACCGCTTGCGTATTCACACTAAAAGGGGTCCATAACTCAGTTTCGCTAACATCATGTGTCGCCAACGTCTAAATTTTATGGCGCCCTAAACATTTATGAGCAATGAATCCTTTAGCCATTGCAAAATACTGCAACACATTCATCGTATAACTGCAGTAAAACGTTTTTCTCAGAATGTTCGATTTAAGTAGCTAAGCAAGCACGTATTTTTAATATCAACTGACCACTTGCAGATGCAATGTATTCTGACATTTAAAAATCCATTTTTAGCAAAGTTATTTATTATCCTAAATTGTTCAAAACAATAATTCACACTAGTCTAATCCATAGCCAGAAATTTCCTCATGCAGGCATATTCGATTCAATTACTCAAGTAATGTCAATATACTTTATAAATCTGTAAAAATATAGCTAAAAGACATTAAAATGGTTCAGACAACTTAAAAAATATTCTCATGTCGTTCAAATTCCAATACTGTATATAGTAGGTTTAGTAACAAGTCGCACCGTGTTAAGTATCATCATTTTCTGAGTAGGTGGGGCTTAATATTCGACGTCATCATCATGTCATTAATGCGACCCCAAAGACGATGACGTAATACTCAGCTCTACAGCAAGCACACCTTATCCAACGTATTTAGTATACATGCCTATACTTCCACCACAATTGTAATTGATAGCAGCGTTAAATTTCGATAGAATATCACGTCATCAATTCTGCACATTTTTGTTGTATGCAGGACGAGCATGATATGGATTCGAAATCGATAAATTCAAAATAGGACATATCTAAATCCACCCACCAACACTGGATTACTAAAACCCGCTAGTATTCCAATAATGAATTCCAGCACTGATTGTATACCATCAACCGTTACGTAACGAATCGTCTTACCTGATTTATTATGGGGTTTTTAGAAATATGACAAGCTTTCCAAATAATGTATTCCGGAATGGAAATCTGATGTTTTTTTCGACTGATCCGGAAACCGAAGAGATATTTTTTTAAACCGCGAAAAACGATAAATATTCAGAATTCCGGCTTCAGCACACACGTCCACAGACAACCTCAGGTCTCTTGGTGTTGGAACATGTTTCCATTATTTCGACCACGGTGGATATTCCGCGAATAATCCAGGAGATGTTTTGCGAAAAATGGGCGTACAGACCCAAACGAGACACCTCTCATAAATCCTGATATGTCTGAAACATCGACTGATGAAAATTGCAAGCCAGAAGCAGAGAAAATGGAGAAGTAGGAAAATATCGATAGTGATGGCAGCGTCATCTAGGGCCGGCTTTTGGCATCACTATGATCGATAAGATTTTCTAACCCATAAAATCGCATCCAATTGCAACAACCCTCTTTTCTCGTTGCAATTGAGGTTGTATTTGATTTCTTCAGACATAATTTGTTAGTAACGTGATGTTGGTGTAGTAGATTCTATACAATGGCGTCAGATGCAATTTCCAACATGTTTTATATTTCAACAGTTTTTTTTTTGCAATTTGAAATGGATTGCCCATAATAAAAACCTTATTTACCTCTTACATTACAGGCCTTCACGTGTGTGGCCGGTGATGTTGATATGGCAAATGTGCTCATGTCAAGCAGATGATTTTCGACATTTCCCAAAGTTATCCCCCATCATGTGGTGTAACTTTGGGATAGGGCATCTTTAAAGGCATATTCTGGTTGGAAAAATTATATAGGACCATATATGGAAGAAAACTTATATTATTGTTCAAAGTATTAATATGGCACATTAACAGTGTGGAAATGTATATATACTACAATTTTTTTTTCTCCAATAGCTGTTTATTGACGCAAAACCAATCCTCGTAAAATAATAATTGCAACAATTATGATTCAACTAAATAGGAACATGCAATTTTTTGAATTTGATTGTCAGAAATTATTGCAACATTCCAACAATGATTAAATCTAACTTGTAAAGCAAATACAGTGGAACCCCGATTCTACGTTTTTCATAGGACCAGCGGTAAAAAACGTACGAAACGGGAAAACGTTAAATCG
>JAQGBW010003174.1:0-17072 GCA_034698625.1 Julus scanicus
GCTTCAGTTATGCTTTTATAAGCACAAACTCACTACACAAAAGTTCGGACCATGACTTCAGTAATAAACAGAAAAAAGTTAACAGAGCAGAGTCTTTGGAATGCAGATTTTCTGTAGCTTTAGTTATACTTTTATACGCGTAAGCTCACTATACAAAATTTAGGGTAATACTGCAAATTTATAAAAGACACATTCTACATTTTCCTTGATTGTGACGAGTTGGAGGCTAGCTAGTTTTTGAATTTTTTTCAATCTCAAAGTCGTTAACCCATTAAAAACGAGTTCACCTGAACCCTTTTGTCTTAGTCTCGGAAGTACGCCCTCTATATAGGTCTGTAATTCGCGTAATCTTCCATTTGATTTTTGCGTCGAACCAGATGTAGTGTTATTATTTTTTGATCTGATCGTACTTACATCCACGGAAGCCCCTTTCTAATCTTTTCACCTGACCGATTTCATCCGTTTGATTTTGAAGCAGCTGTCGGTATTTAAAGACAATCAGATCATTAACTAACTGATAACAACTCGTTACTTTTTTTTACAACATTCGTGTTATTTAATTGTATAGGATGGGCACCTGATGCAGGTTGCGTCAAATGTGGACTTGCATAACACAATCGTATTGTTTCGATTCAATGTATATGCGTTGTATTCAATTCATCTAAGAAATTCTTTTATTTAATTATTTAAATTAAAACGGACCATTGATAAGAAATTTAAAAAAAGTCATGCCGATAATAATGGAGCTGCTTCGCATATTAAAATGTAAGGGCTTGTATAAAAAACTAAGCATATTTAAAAAACTTTTGTTATGCTGCGACAACATGATTCTTATCGAAATTTAAAACAACTGCATGCCATACATAGTATTTATGACAATGATTGATACATATTCAAATTACATTGATTGTCTATATTGCAGCATATCCATTATTATTATTTTTTTTTTAAATCAATGCGGAGTTTATGTAATCAATTGATTCTGATAAATATGTTTAGGGGCATTCAAAAAAGACGTCCCCAAAATTCCTTCAAAAATTGACTTCTTCCCTACCCCCTGTCCACATGGTGTCCACTTTACCCCAGACTCACCCCTCATAGACGTCCTTAATTTTTTTTAAAAGTAGGGGTAGTCCAGAAATTTACAAAGGCCCATCCTATAAATTTCCAAGCACCCACCTCGCTACCAATTCCACAACATTATCCCAGATTTTTCTGATTAACAGAAATTTCCTGATTTCTAATGGAAATTCCAGCATAAGATTGGTGTTTAATACAAAGTTAGGCATAATTCCCAACTTTCGCGAGGTTTTAAAAATGCAAGTACATTTGGGACTGGGAACACATTTTTTCTGCTGCCCATTTCCCCTTTCACTGACTTTTAAAACTTAAACAGAAATTTCAAAAACTGAAAATTACCATCATTAGTAAACGTCCACCCCTCTCCCCTCGTCCAAATGGTGTCCACATGCTAGCAGTCCCCCTCCCCCCTCTTGAGGACGTCCTTTTTGAATGGCCCCTTATGCATAAATGATTAGTTATTATTTTTAGCAGATTCAAACATATTGTTACCAATGTTGATCAAGCATTTAACAATAAATCGTTATTTTTAAAGGGCATGTTATATGCAGAAATTTGCATTTTGAACAATTTATATATCTAAGTTATCCCCATTCCCACTTATATACTGCAATTCAACCTGAGCAATTGATCGTTGCATTTATAGGTAATAATTGTTAAATGTGGGTTAACCCTATAGATTATGCCTGCATTTTATACATATTACCTTAGAATTAATCCATGTTGTATACATTTGGTTGTTCACACAAAAATCTATATAAATACGTTGTTTTGTATCCAATGGGTATTTGTTTTTAAAAAACGAGAGCAGCAATGCAATACTGAACATAGTAATTGTCATTTGTCATTTGACGTTTAGAGACAGAAATGACAGTCGTTTATATATACTCCAGTGAAAAGCAAGAAAAAAAATCCAAATATTGCTGTTGTCTGATTTTGAGAGACTATCACTTGATCGAATCAGCGAAATATAATGAAATATAACCATGATGGATGATAGCTCAATCTACAGTTGCATGTGATGTGTAGAACCGCCATGAAATTCTTTATTGAGGCTTGATTTAATAAACCAGTAAATAAAACAAAAAAAAGTATATAAATAAAACGATTGATATAACTGATTATCAGAAACCAGCAGATGGATTTCTAGAATAAAGGGTGATTAAAATGAAAGGAAGAACTGCTGTTGGCAAAAATGCTTATCTTTATAGATTTTGTTGGGATAGCATCTCATTAATAATAACAAAAAAATCATCTTCCAAAACTTCACATCCCAACAGTTAGAAGGCTTATCTCAGTCCATGGATTTTTATCTTATTTTTCCTAACACCTGCATGCATCACGTTGTCGATCTTTTAATTCAGCTTGGGATATCTGCAGATACCTCTGGTGCGAGCACGACAGTTTTGACATTTCGTGACATTTGATGGTTTCACCTTTGCCTGCTTTTTTTTTTCTCCCTAGCTTTTTTAAAAAGTTGTAGGTGACTGATATACTCGCAGTATAACTTAAGGTCCATTGCACGTACGTGTAGCCTTTGTTTTTCCACCACCACAACTATGAAAACCTGCCATCGTTTATTATAAAGAATAAACCCTGTTAGGCGATG
Organism: Julus scanicus; assembly: GCA_034698625.1. Classification (NCBI taxonomy): domain Eukaryota; kingdom Metazoa; phylum Arthropoda; class Diplopoda; order Julida; family Julidae; genus Julus; species Julus scanicus. Next base: position 2,690 of record JAQGBW010003174.1, read on the forward strand.
GCCCCCCTATACCTCCCTATATAGGATTTCCCAATTTTTTGTTATCGAAAATACTTGATGTTGACTCTTGGTTTGAGACTATTGTTATTTTATGGATTACAAATTTGGATGTTTTAAGAGAGCTGATGCACCACTGCGAGGAATATTGTGGTTCAAATTTGTTTAAAAAGGTGTTTGAATTCCACACGTGATAATCTTATATTTTACACACACCGTAATTCAGTTTGCCCCATAACGCTCAATTTGAATCTATAATAATTCAAATAATTCAAGATAGGCGCCATTTAGTTTTCAAAACTGAAATTTATGCAGATATTTGTAGTTGATCATTCTGAAATGTCCTTTTTAGTAATGCATTGAACCATTAATAGAATCCATAGAGGTCGCCATTGTCCATGATGCATATATATGCCCTCTCTTTGTTTATACCAATAGTTCCATTCGTGTTTGGATATAAACATATATGGTGGAGATGGAAAATGATGATAAATGTTAATGATAATGGCTGTAACCTCGCCCTATTCTTTTTAATTGGTCGATGAATCTGTTATTATGCGCTTCTGCCATTATCTTTGCGTGTGAGAGATTGGGATTGGGCCGTGACATACCAGATTTAATAGGGGTATTGTCTTAAATAGATGAAACCCACCCACCCTTACAATAATTAGAAGCTAGTATATGCATATAGTTTTTATTGCAATATGTACCCCAAAAGCCATAATGCAGGTCGAATAAGTATCTTTTTTTTTGTCTCGTTGTGATCAGAAGATATAACCCATTTCCTGATATCTGTCCTTTTATTCGTGTGCATGTGCCGTGATGATACTTCCTTATACAGATTCTATTTTAATTATATTCGATATTCGGTATACGCACTGGCAACATACTACATTAGAATAATAAATTAGGAATTTCAGGAAGATTTAACTTCAGTGTTAAATACAGTATGTATTGTACACATGGAATTTCGTGCTCATGAAATTACTTAATCAATACAAGTTAATCACCTAACCAAATATGCAAGCATTACATCAACACGCCATCTTCTATCAGATGGTATCTGTTATATGTATACAGTGGTCCCTCGGTTTACGAACGTCTCTGTTTACGAACAAATCCTTTACGAACATCACATGTTGTTTAGCTTTAATTTAGCTTGTTGTTTGCTTCAGTTCACATTTCTATGACATAGAACAGATAATTTGGATTTACGTTAATTGCATTGGTAAAAATTCATTCGGAATACGAACTTTTCGGTTCACGAACAGGGTCAAGGAACGGATTAAGTTCGTAAACCGAGGTTATACTGTATTAGTAAATAAATTTTAGAAACTTATTCGAATTATGCAGTTCATGATAATGGACTTGGCACAACATTGCTCAAATTATGCAAATGTAAATATATTAAAACAATGCATTTATTCACTACTTTTAAAGTTTTAAAGAGATAAATGAGGGTTTACAAATATTAATTTGCAGAATTTGCTGAATTTAAAAATAATGACTATCAATGTTGATTACAATGACCATAAGGCCAAAAGTGTCAGATAAGCTATGGAAATACTGTATTCTACCCAATTTTGTCGCACTTGAATATTTTTACATATTACACAAAACATTTACAAAATCAAAAAAATCCAAAATTTGTAAAATCGGTTTGAATATTAGAATATTCGCATACATTGTATTAAATTTCGTTTTGCATTAATCTCATTTAAGCGATAGTACCTCTAGAAACTGTCTACAAATTAAGTTAGGAATCCATGAGATAATTTGGTATAAACTCCATAAAAAAAACACACCTAAAGCACATAGAACAACTCTGAAAGTTTTAATATGTTCACGCACCCGAAGGTGTGTAAAAGTTAATGCCACACGAGGCTTTGTGGGCTTCAATTAATTTCCTTCTCAGCCAATTGTTTTGTGGATTCCATTATAATGTACGAACCTTTATTACAGCAACGGTCTTAGGAGATTTTGCATTAATCTCGGATAGCACTAGTGGGGTTTTTGATATGAAAGATAAGTCCTTAGCTATTTCGACAAACGCCCATGAAATCCTTCCCCCCCCCTCCTTCTATTCGCAGATTGTGCTTTTGTGCATCAACTTTTAATTTATGCATGTTGATGTATATGGTAATAACAAAAATAATTTTACACTCGCTTTGTATATATAGTGAATTCCCCTCGGTTCATATAGTATATGTTTCATTGTTTGAATCAGGGTTTCCATACGGTAACATCCCAACCAGGTATGTTTATCTGTTCACATTTTCTACACAACCTACATTTCCCACCGCTGCAGCCTAATTAAATGCAGAAATGCAGGCGAAATTAAACGAGTTGGTCTTGAACATCCGTGGCATCATTAATAATTATCTCGATTATCAGTTAACTCCATTTGCAAATCTCGCTGTTGTTGCAACTTTGTCATCGCTATACATTGTACATGAGCTCTTATTCGTGCATGTGTTTGAGAGTCCTCTTTTGTCCTTTTTAACCATTGTTTAATAAAGGTGGGCCAATTGGGGGCGAGTGGGATGTTAATAGAAACGTAAAACAGAACGCCCACCCCCCATTTTTTTATATAAAGATTTTTATGCCAATCTGAATACGTTCATGCATGGGTTGTTAAGCTTCTGGGTTTGTTTATCTTGTTGGGTGTTTCCACGATAATCCCATAGATTTTTTTTGTATGAATTATATAACACGCCATGAAGCTATCGCGCAGAATAGATGCGAGAAAAAAATGCTTTAATGAGGTGCATTTTATGGGTGTTTAGGAGATTTCAGTATGTGCATTAAGGCATAATCATGCTTGATTCTTAACTTTAATATTTATGGTTGAAAAATGCGCACAAAACATTCCTGACCGTGTATAATGAGTATTAAAATTATGCATTTCAACTAAGGATGGGGATGCTTGGGGTCGAGATTCCTGCGTGGGGCACCTCAAACTCAAACAAAAAGGGAGACTCTTATACCGTTTTTTATGCAAAACACCAGCTTTAAAAATTCAGTAGTAACATCATGTTTTTGTTTAAATTTGTTTCAACGTAATGCTAAAATATGTTGTCTGCAAATTAAAATCATAACAAGTAATATTTGTTTATTGTCAATTTGTCAAAACCAATGTCAGTGTTAATTGTATCGTGAGCTACACTTCGTGCTTCAAAATTTGTTTAGTACATGACTCGATTTAGTAAAATTACCCAGCTGTCATTTTATACGTTGACTTTACCTTGATAAATCAGATTTCTAAAAAATTGTACAAAAATGAACTCAAAATGCGCTGCACATATTGCACGACAATTATAAATACAGTGGAACCTCGGCTTACGAACGTATCTGCTTACGAACAAATCAGTCAACGAACACATTTGTTGGTTTGTTTCACGAACGATGCTTCTGTTCAAAAACATATTACTAGACACAAGAAAAATGAAAAATGTGTTATAATTTCCAAGGATTCAAATTAAAATCGATATTTGTTTCAAGGATATAGCCTCCATTGCAATTTTGGCAAAAGTTCGTTTCTTGTTGTATCCACGCCAATTGCAGATGCAATGGAGGACAATCCATTGATGACGTCGTTTTGAGACTTAAATCATATAAACCTATAGTTAACAACAGAATACAGTATAATTTTCCTAATGGAAACAATGTTTGTTAAAGTAAACATAAAGTATGGGTGTCTTTATTTCCTATAAAGTTAAAAATCATGGATACATATATTAAACTGCTTTCTTCTAATATTACTGTTAATTATATCCTTTTTTGTATTATTTCCACACATAAAGCCGTAACATATTTTTAAGGGGGATTACAACCCTCCCTTTCAATGGGTGAAATTTGCAAACACTCACAGCCAAACAAAATGAGATTAAATAAAAATAAAAATTGTTTACAATAGCTTGATAAATAATCAAGGGCATTTGATTGTCGTTTTTCACTTTGAAATGATAATTTTTTTGAAATTAATAAACAAGTTTGAAAAATGTCCGTTAATTTGAATTTTTCGTTTGGCAGTGAGTGTGTTTTCAAATTTCACCCATTGAAGAATGCATTATTTGTATTTACATTAATTGCAATGGAACAAGTTATTATTATTATTTATTTAATTCCACACTACAAGTGTAATTCGGGACTAAAACCCTCGTATCGAGATAAATACATTAAAACAACCATTTTACATCAATTACTACATTTATGGCAATTGATTCGGATCACGAACTTTTCGGTTCACGAACATGGGCAAGGAACGGATTACGCTCATAAACCGAAGTTCCACTGTAATGACAAAATATTTCAAAATTTTGTTTTTTTGTATACAGTTTGTAAATACTACAGTATATACATATTTAACGAATTACAGTATGATGCCCTGATTTTGTTGATGCATGCACGTTGTGATTTACAGGTGCATAATATAGTGCATGTTAGCTGTATATGTGTCACTGTAATTACACTCAGTGATAATAACAGTATAAGACAGCATTAATTCATTTCTGGGAAAATAGGACTGCAATTAATTGCTTTCGAATTAATTATGAGTGCAATTTATGAGCTAGGTTAGTCCTCGTGCCCTTCTACAAATATAGGTTGGAATTTACATGAGAACACTCGCATTTCAAGATACGAGCCATAGGCGACTTTACGCGGACAAGTAACACAATTTCGATAATATATCTTCTCATGCTCTTGCTATATTATATGCACTCTTTTATAACCCCATCAGTGGTCGCATTCTTTTGTTTCGAAATTCTTCGGGTTAGTTTTTTTATACCATCGTGTGATAACGACCGAAATTAATGACCATGTGGTATTTAAAATTCGTAAGACGACTTTCACTCTCCCCCTATATGTTGCCACACTCGTCCTGCAGAATTGAGCTTAAATTAATCTTAAAGCAATGATACGTGTTGGATGATTGACTCAATTCTGCTTGGTCACCACAAAAAACAATCCAAAAAAATGTAAAATGCATCATAATCTGTTCGTTTTAAACCCTTTTTTAAAGCATTTGGGTGTTGCGTGTGCACTTTGTCAGCACATTTTTCCAGCTGCTTATTAAACAGCATTACATGTTTATTAACAACACATGCTTTGGCATTATAATCGTAATTAATTGGCCAAATCAGGTGGCAAGATTCAGAGGTTCTTATGACTGGCTCCTTGGCTACAGTAGTTTTCGGCAATGGTGACGTCACCAAGATGAGGTTTGGAAGCAACTAAGTGTATTTTTGGAAATACATGCTTTTCATCGATTTATAGATACTTATTTATTCTACATTGTGAGTCACAAAAAAGTAGAACCCAATAAAAAAATCACAACTTGGTGAAAAATGCTTACATTTAAATGAGATGTGGCACTTACACAGAACAATAGTGTAGGAACAAAAATGAATTTTAAAAAGTGCTCAAAATGTACTCTGGTGGCCTTTACACGAGCCCGGAGTCTAACGCGCCATTCTTTGATTGACGATCGAATCGATTATACGCAGGTCGAGTTCAATCCAAGTTTTCTTAATTCGTAGTTTCAAATCTTCGATATTATTAATCTTGGATTTGTAAACCTTTTCCTGGAAAACTCCCCAAATTTTGTAGTCCACTGGACTCAAGTCCGGACTGTTTGGTGGCCAATGGTTGAGTTCGATGAACTGTGGCGTTTCCCCGTTGCAACAGTTCAACTGTTTCTCGAACACGGTGAGCGGACTTGTTTAAAAATGAAAAAAATCCGAAATTTTACGCATGGCCGAAAGAAGTGTTTTTGTTCCTACGGTATTGTTCTACGAAAGTGCCAAATTTATTTTAAATCGAAGCAATTTTCACGAAGTTGTGATTTTGTATTATTTGGTTCTACTTTTTTATGACTCACAATGTATATACAAGTACAGTCTCTTGCATAAAAGTCTGAAAAAAACAAGGATACATCTCACGTGCAGTTAATTATTTTCCCTTATTGCACTATAGTGCAGTAATTTTTTTTTTGCAACATTGTGTAGTTTCATTCATGAATATTGTTACAGCATTTCCAAGTCGTGAGAAGCTTTGATTTATTATTTTGCTGCCCTCTGCTTTTTGTGCAATTCCATTCTGAATTTTTGGAGGTCTGTCGACGGGATCCTCTTGAGAGCATAGTTTTTACTCTTCCCTTAGTCTGTGGGTCATGCAGTTTGCCTATACACTCATGCAAGATAGAAACGATAGAAATCAGGTGTAGAAACTATAGGCGGTAAAGGACGTATATTTCACCCCTTCCTTGCATAACACGAACAAGATTTGGCCGCCCACAACCTTGTTTACCTTTCTGTTGACCGAAGGGGAAAAAAATAGCTTTTTTTAAAAAAAAAAATCAGCACGAGTCTTGATTTATTACAGGAAATATCCGACTGTGACTTCGTAGGAGTTATTCTTCAGATGCGCGGGTTATGACTGTAGGGTTACTTTTGCATAGTAGCTCTCAACAGTATTTTGTGAAGGATTTCACATTTGCATTTTATAAACAAGACCCTACTTATAACAAGTGTGTTTTTCAGTTAGAAAACCTAGAAGTGCTAAACAGTATTTGTCTGAAGTTGGTGGCACCAGAACTTGTAGCGTTATAACATTTCACATTTCTATGTTAAGTATGTTTTTATAGTATTGTGGTTACATTGACGTTATGCAATAGCCCTATACAATACTTTCTCATATTAACATATTAGGGCTCTTTATACAGGGTGTTTCAATGTATGGGTAATGATAGTGTCAGCCATGGAATAACTAACACATCACTTACATTCAGTTAGTCCATTCGCTCACATTTGTAACTGAAAAAATGGATTTTTGAAATCCAAGGCGATTGAAATAGAAAACGAGCTCACCGCAAAAACTTGTATTTTTAAACTATTTTAAATGACTTGTACTCTCTAATGGATGTCCAACCGCAAGTTTGAGTCAAATGGAGGCTTTTTTTTCAGTGTTTCCCCACCTAAAAGTCGTTATATTTTTGTTTTAAGTAAATGGTTTAAAAACTACTTTATTATACATGTACGTCGCTATTACACCGCTATTCAATTTTGCCAATTACGAGTCCGGCTATAAAAACCGGACTTAAGAGTAATCTAATAATTAAGTTTTCATCCACCTGGCGGTGGACCCCATGATGGCTGATGGCCAGGTGCAGACTAATGTCGGCTCATCATTGTAAAATAAGCTGTACAATGTATTACAATGGAATGGATTATAGGGGAATAACGAGAGTTAATTCCTACATTAGTTAATTTAGAAGTCATGTTTTCTTTAGTGTCATGCTACCGTTTTTAACATTAATGAATAAATCGTGGCATGAATCGATGGTGTAAGAAGGTATCTTAATACGCAGCTTAACACTTAGTGGCCAGTAAAAAACGGCGTCCACGAAATTCCTTAGAAAATTGACCCCAACCCCTGTCCACACAGTGTCCATTTAAGCCTAGACCATCCCCCCTCCCCCTTCATAGACGTCCTTATTTTTTGGAAAAGTAGGGTGTCCAGAAAAGGTAATGCAACGCAGAAAGTCCCATTCTATAAATTTCCAAGCACTCGCTTGGTTACCATGCATGCAATTCCACAACATTTTTTCTAGATTTTTCAGATTAACTGAAATTTCCTGACCTGGAAGGAAAATTCCAGCATAAAACTGGTGTTTAACATATAAAGTTAAGCATAGTTTCAGACTTTCCACATTTCTTCTCTTTACTTTCCCTTTTCACTGACCTTTAAAACTCAATTAAACAGAAAAAAAGAAAAATTGAAAAGTACCAAAATTAGTGGACAACTATAATGGCTCCCCCTCTCTACCCCTGTCCATATGGTGTCTACATGCCAGCAGACATCCCCCCTTTTCTACCCGCCTCTTGAGGACGTCCTTTTTAGATTGCTCTTTATTCCATACCCCAAAGTGAGCGGTCTAGCGTGCAAAACAATTCCAGGGTATCCAGATTTTAATTAATATTTTCGAATGTTTACCCATTTACATTTTCTTAAAAGACTATACGTGTTTAACCAATATAGGGCCTATACTGATAAATCCTGTTTGACAATGCGGGCAGAGTATCACTAAGCTGAGCATTCCTTATTCGAATGTGCCCCCAAACATTTACAATCTGTACGTGAAGATTCATATGTTCTTATTCAATGGTCTCATCAAATGCTTACATAGAAAGGAAAATCGTAAATTATTAGTCAGTATTACGTTTATTGTGTTGGGACATGACAGCCTCTGACCAAAGGCGTTTGTCCATGGCCAAACTATCAACTGAACCAAATCCGGCAAATTCTCACATCGTAATTTGTACAGACAGTGATGGCTCGTTAAACGCACATACTATCTTCTTCTACAGCCTTTAAATTTGTAAAGCCAAATTTAAAATTAAAAAAAAAAAAAAAAAAAAAAAACGAAGAATTTAATATGAAATATTCATGTTTCCATTGATGAAAAAATTCCCTTGGTCGTAAATACAAAGTCACTTTTTCCTCATAAAGGTATTCCTTTTGTAATTTTTAGTTTAATAGACAAAAGTAATGGGTAAGATCGCGAGACTGATTACAAGAGTACAAAGCTGATGTGTTCATCGGTTTATAGATTTTTGATTGTATTTTTTTTTCATTATGAAATATTTGAAAATTAAGTTTTTCTATGCTTGAATTGCCAAATTTGATTTCTATCTAACGCGGTAATAAGTGAGTAAAATCTGACACGTGGTATTGGCTGAGGTGTCATAAAACATTTGGTCCGAAACTTTGTACGAAAATAATTCATTTTAACATTAATTCTCACAGAGCAGATGTAAATGTAGATTAAGACCTTACAATCATCCAAAAATAAAAATCATTGCCTGTAATTGGATGAAAAGTTCGAATATCGATGCACCTTTATGTCTTGCATGTACATATATTTAACGACCAGGAGATAAACATCTAATAAGAGGTAAAATTTCATACTTTTTTATATAATTTTAGTTCGTCATGCATAGATGCATGGAATGGTATCATTACATTGACCAAACAACTAAGGGGCCATTCAAAAAGTATGTGGGGCATGTGGACAGGTGGAGAAAGGGTGAGCCAATATGGGTGTCCAATAATAATGGTATTTTTCAGTTTTTGGATTTTTTGTTTAATTAAGTTTCAAATGTCAGTGAAAGGGGAATTGGACACCAGAAGAAATGGGACCCTAATCCCAAACGTACTTGAATTTTGAAAATCTCGGGATACTCAGGAATTATATGCCTAACTTTTTTGTTAAAGACCAATTTTATGCTGGAATTTCCCTTTAAGGTCAGGAAATTTCGGTTAATCAGAATTGGTAGCAAGGTGGGTGCTTGGAAGTTTCTGTTATGGGCCATTGCATGTTCCAACAAATTTTCTAGACACCCTACGTTTGATAAATGTTAAGAACGTCCATGACAAAGGAGGGGGGGGGGGAGAAGACGATTAGGGCTACAATGGACACCACGTTTACAGGGGAAGGGGGGTTAATTATTGAAGGAATTTTGAAGACGTTTTTTTTGAATGGCCCCTAAAGCACAAATAATATTGATAATACAACCTATTCATTGGGCCCTTATATTGCTGTACGACTTTTTGGACATTTCACACATTCATGGATATTACAAGTAAACACCACTTGACCACAGGACCAATGTAAAGTTTGGAAGCTATAGTTCCCTGTATTTCGTTATCAATCAGAAGGGACGGAGATTCTAATACAATTCATACTTTGATGATTAAGTGAACCAATGTGAACAGTCCCATTGATTTCTTCTATTATCAAGACAAAGATAAACCCACACAAGATGGCGACAGGTTTTGTTGATACGTTTTGTGATTGCTAAGTCTTTAACCTGCCCTCTAACTCCAGCCTCACTTATTATAGCAATCGTAGAATCAGTGATTTTTTTTACCGATTCAATTTGATCATTTTATTTCATTCATTCCAAGACGATTTATGTGGGGAAGATAATATTTTTGATTTAAGATCTTCAAATCGTCTAATTTTGAATTCAATGGCTAATTTAAAACTGTGAAATCTGGAAACATAAATAATAATGGTGATTTTTTGTGTGTGTCTGGTACCCTCGGCTAAATCACTTTCAAGATCTTCAGGTATAACTGCAATGACACGGAGGAGGGTCATTTGAGGACTATAATTTAAACTCTTGTTTGTACATTCATGGACTCGGGGCAGGGCAAAAAGGTGTCTCTTGTTTTCTTTAACTTGTCAACCGGTTTGTCCCTTTTAAATTCTGTACTTTTATTTTTTCAACTCCATCTTACTCATTAATTATTCTCGGTGTGATTATGAAGAAACGTAATTTTATGATAAGGCTGTTGATGGGAATATCAATGGCTTAATTTTAAATTACCTCAATTATCTAATTCGGTGAAATCTCGATGGAGAATATATAGTTTTCAAGTGAAAAATATTTTCCACAATGTGAGGTCGTAGCTAAAATGCAAAACAAAAAAAAACTTGTAACCAGGGTAGTAACATCCTTTTCTGTAGTTTGTTTTTAGTTGCTGCATATAATTTTTAAACTAATTTTACTATATTTTAATGTCATAATTATAATTTTATCTATTATGATTACGGGACCATTCAAAAAGGACGTCGTTAAAAATCAACAAACAAACAAACAAACAAACATCAAACAAAAAGGACCAAATGGTGTCCATTTTAGCCCAGAATTTACCTTCCCCCACCCTCATAGACTGCCTTTATTGATTTAAAAAGTAGGGTGTCCAGAAAATTTGTTGGAACATGCAAAGGCCCATCCTATCAATTTCCAAGCATCGCCTCACTACCAATTCCTCGACGTTTCCCCAGATTTTTCTGATTAACGGAAATTTCCTGACCTTGAAGGGAACTTCCAGCATCAAATTGCTGTGTAACACGAAATTATGCATAATCCCCGACTTTGAACATAATATTCCTGGTGTCCATTTCCACCTTCACTAATCTTTAAAGCTTAATTAAACAGAAAATCTAAAAATTCAAAAATACCATCATTAGTGATCGACATGCATAATGGCAATTTCACCTCCCCCTTCCCTGTCCACCTGGTGTTCACATGCCAGTAGACTCTCCCACCCCCTCTTGAATGGCCCTATGTATAGCAGTGTTTAAAAAACACCAACTTAAATGCCTAACAATTTTTTTTAATGTCAAATGAGGTAATCTGTACAGTTTCAGACCATTAAAATCTCATTTTAAAGGTTTCAAAGCGTCACACAGTTGTGGATTTGAATTCTCTGGAAAACACCTGACTTAAAATTATATAGCTTCACTTCATATATTTAGTTCTTCATTTGGAAATGATATCACCAATTCACTAATCCGTGGATCTTGTCTGTAAACGACTCTTTAGACATTCAGAAAACTATATACAATAACCGCTGTATATATTGTCAAATCAGATTTCTTTCTGAGTATTTTATTCGCCCATAAACGTTTACCAGAATTATGTATGTTTAGAACTTTAGAGGGATCCGCCATGTCTTCTCCGCCATCATGTTGTTAGCGGCAGGAGTTTAATATTTTTCATATTAATTTTTACGATTATACATCTACAATATTATAAAAATACAAGCTTTATATGCAGTTCTACAGCCGCAAGTTTCCTTCCACGCATGGCAGACGAGAAGACGTCTTTATCAGTTCCGACATCTTGACGTTCTTCTTATCCTCAGATTTTGATTGTCTTTATAAAGAAGTTTCCTTTTTTTTTAAAAAATATTAATTTGCAAGACGCCGCATAAAACATAACATACGGTAGCTCGGTCAGAATCAATCAATTTTAACGAAGCACATTGTTTGATTTCCTTTGATTCATGCAAAGCCCCGCCATCCCATTGGCGCCCCTTCCCCATGATGTCATTGCACTTCATTTGGCCTCCCCCCATACATGGTCCCCCCGAACGTTTAGACCCAACAATGTGTTCCCCATTATCAGATAAGCGGTAATGCACAACGACTACATGTATATACTGAGATAGGCGAACATGCATGCAGAACCATAGAAACTATAAGGCTTTGACATCTATATAAAAATGTACAGGCGACGAGAATATTGTTTCTCCTTATATTTTTATGTACATTTGAGCCCTGTTATAATAGATGCAAGGGGGGAGCCCCTCAGGAAACCATTTCTGATATGGGGATGATCAATCTTGTATACTCAAACCGAATATTTTTGTAGTCGGCCATTCGGGGACCTATATAGTTTCTGCAGCAATGTCAACTATATAGTCCACTCTCTCTAGTTGGAAACTCCATCTCGTATTTTTCCGCGTAAATGCACTGAGTTTTATCTTGCAGGAACTAATCCGAGTCGAGCTTCTCGGATCTCCTTGCTTTCCGTGATTGTAATTTCCTGATCAGCTGGCTTCTGAACATCCATCAGAAACCTTCCCATTATTTATCTGGAATAATACATTTGTTCTGGCTTATCAAAGTCTTTTCTCTGTCGCTCTGAAGGGCCTTCATGTTAACGCTGCCCAGGCACAGACGTGACAAATTATGCATGTGTCTTTTCTGCAAATGCAACGCTTCCTTTTGTTTTCAGAAAAGTCATGGTCGACAGTGAAGACAGAAGGGCCATCAGATTGAAGGGATTGAAAGAATTTTGAATTCCAATGTCACCGCAATACATATTACATATATAATTTGTTTAACAACAACAAATTAACAATACAATATAGAACACCGATTATTCGAGCAGTAAATTATACATATATAAAACTGGCTAAAAGTTTTTAATATCTCCTAAAATTTGTGTATTTTTCACGTTATCTGAAAACATGTGATTGATACAATTTACCAAAAAATTATAGTTGATCAAATCATGAGTCCCAATTATTCAAGTGCTCATATTATCCAAGCCATATATCACATGTACATTTGCCTTATGCATGTACCTTTCTGCAAAATAACATGCATTTTTTCCTTGTTTTATGCATGTAGCATAAGTTTTAAACTGATGAAATATCGGTACAATGAAGTTATCGGTTCTCAATTCTTAATTTTCAAATATTTATCGGTTCTCAATTCTTAATTTTCAAATATTTATCAGGTCTCAATTCTCAATAACATATACCTATCCTAACCGGGTCTCAATTCTTAATAACCTAACCTAACCAAATCAGTTACTATGATGTTAGGTTATATAGGTTAGGTTATTGAGAATTGAGACCCGATAAATATTTAAGAATTAAGAATTGAGACCCAATAACTGCATAGCACCGAAATATCTTGCAAATTATAGAAATATTAGTAAAATTTATTCTAAATTCGTATTATCAGAGTTTTGGTTTTATCCGAAATAGGTTCTGCCCACATTATTTCGGATGATCGAGGTTCCACTGAACATGTAATTTTATGCAAAAAATGAACCACAAATATGGTGATTTTCACACGGACATGTGAAACGTTTGTGCAATGGAACATAGTCATCATTTCGCGGTCCATTTCCCCTAGCACGTTATTCTTATAAAAAACAAATGAAGGAATCATATCATCATACAATCTTGGAGATAGTCAAGGATAATATAATCATCTGATCACTTTGGCCTTATAAGACATGGCCTATATCGGAGCGACTAATGTATTGCTCCACCTACATCGAGGCATGGGCGTATACCACCAATTTAACAAATATGTCATATTTCATTTTTACTGCACAACCTTATCGATGAATTCGGCAATCGTATAAAAGCATCACCTAAATACCTCCCCCGCGTAACTTTCAAGCGTGAAGCTCCACCTGCATTTGTCATTGTATTGTTAATACACCTGAGCATCGGGTTTACCCAATGACTTCATTTGAATAAAGGAACATTGAATAACAACGAGCCAAAAGGGGCATATAATTTCGACCTAAAGCTAACGAACACTGTGATACTTTATTTTTTCCTGTCTATTGAAAATAAATATAGATATCCTCAAAAAATTTCATATTTGTCCAACTTGAGCTGGGATTCTTAACCTTGGGTCCTTGAATTTCAACGACTATGATGGTACTCTTGTGTCTTATTAAGGAAGAATCCATTTTAAAAGGCTGGACTATTCTATAACATGCCCAGAGTTCATTTCCTCGACACTAAAATATCAACCATATTGGAGTCTTTAACTGAGTGCAGTAATGCTTTTATTATAATTCCAACCTTTCGCCCAACAGGGCCTCTTCAGAGCAATACTTGTAGTTTATCCCAATGGATAGCATATTCCACAGTACTATAACTAAGATGCTGGGTTCGCTCCCAGGTCGAGGTCGGTAGGAATATTTACGGATGGGAGAAATTCCTAAAGTGGCGGCTCTTTCGGATGAGAGTTTAAACCGAGGTCCCGTGTTGATTGTTG
>JAQGBW010003175.1:0-17065 GCA_034698625.1 Julus scanicus
CTATCATCGACGTCACTGCTTGGCTAGCAGCTTTCCTCGCCGCTCAGCTCGCAGCTTCAGTCTGTCCTTACCCTAAAAAGGGTCCCAGAAATCCCCTATGATGGCGTCCATTTTTCAATTTTCAAATTTCCATTATTGTTTAGGTTTAGGTTAGCTCCCCTTCTGTTTGCTTTTTTTTTTTTTTTTTTTTTTTTATGTTTTATTTTAAAAAACAAATGCAGTATTTTTTTTTGCTGCGTTTCAATGCCATAATTGTTGAATTTAAGATACGTCTATATATGGTACCCTTATTCCCCCAACAACTGAATTTCAAAAACTTACGTTAAATTTCCCTAATATCAAAATAATCCGTTTCTAAAAGACAAAAATCAATGTAAATCATATCGTTTATTGTATGTACGTAAGTGCAACAACACGTGGTGACAGTCAAATAAAACGTCGTTTTGTTAAAATAAAATGATTTGCACTTGGCCTACACGTTTTCAAAGTGGAATGTCCACTATCAAATTTCAAAAACTTACGTTAAATTTCCCTCAACATCAATGCAAATGCTATTTGGACGACACTGGCTGTCCCCTAGCAAATTTGGCCGCTAGAGGCGCTCGTTCACGGCACATGCGCCGTTTTGTAATGTAGACATGGTCCATTCAAGTCGGTTCAGGTTGGGACTTTGAATAATGTAGGCGAAAAATTACAGTAAACTCCAACAGATGGCGCTATACGCCTACCGGATGAGAGCTGAGATTTGGTATCGCCAGAAGTCAAATGATCGGGTGTAATGTTGCATCTTAATGACCTGTTTGCCATTTAATTACCTGTTATCTTCCACCTGGCAGGTCGTGAGTATAGTACGATTTACGACCGCCATAAGCATTTCAGATTGGCAAGAAGCCATTTGATTGCACATTTGAACAGGTTGTAAACCCCTTCACCAGAAAAACAAACTTTTAAATTTATCTAATAATTACTCGAAATTAGCTTTTATTGAACTTCGCATAAATTTCATCCTCAAATTTAGCCATTGGTTAAATCGTGTTTCGATGGGAAACATAGAAGTTTTCCATGCATTGGCTCCAAACACAAATTCCCACAAGCGGCGCTGCGCTATATAGCTAAAGTACAAGAACCCGTCCATTGTCTGCAAAATCATCAATTATGTACATTCAAATCCAGCGGCTAATTTAATAATCGACACAACGGGGTTTCTCCGAATTTCAGTTTCGGACATTTTGTTTTATGGATATTGTTGAATTCGTGAGAACAACTTTCTCTTTCGAATAGAACAGCATAACCACAGCCAAAATTTCACATGCCTATTGTTGGTTGAACTTCCATGATTCTAGTGGTTGACAGATATAATAGTACTACGGATAGATTTACGAATATTATTACCCAGACTTTTGTTTATTCACAATGTTTCGGTATTAGGGAGACTGCATGCTGGGGTGCATTTTCTACTAAAACATTTTTTACGCATTTTTTAATTGTCCTATTGATCTAAAATTGCAAGATTGTGGTTTTACTAATTGACTGAATTATACAATTTATGAAGCAAATGCTATCAAATATACTGTAAAATTGCAACGTTGTCTCATTTTACCACACTCTATGAGTAAACTGACACACTGCTTGAATTAGACAAAATTATGCAAAACTTATTGAGTTGCAACTGAAATATGATGAAATGAAATTATTAAACTTTAAAAAGTTACTTCACTGCGATTTCAATCTTTTATGCTATAATCTTTCAATTACAAATTTTCTAAAACAGTTTCCTTCAATTAGCTGTGTTAGACATATACAATATAATAATGATTAAAATCGACAACAAGAATGTGTACTACAACAAGGTTGTTAAATCCAAGTTTCTCACCTTACCCCAAATCAGTTGTCTCAGTTTACTCCACAAGGAGATGGCCCACAGAAACTTAAATTGCATCAAATTCAATGACATTCAACTGAAATGATACGTTTTTATTTATTTATCTATAATATATGCATTAATTAGAAACATGGAAAATCTGTAAAAAATATTCAAGTAGAAAAAATGATTCTTCTAAGAAAATAATTTCGTTTTGAAACACTAAAACTTACTCTTTAAAACTCCACTATATGCTGGCTACATAGATTGGTATCTAGTAGTGAGTACAGTCATACATGAAGCAAATATCCACAATAAAACTATTTAATAATGTCAGTGTCTCACCTTACCCCATGTCTCAATGCTCTCCAGTCATCCCTACATATACCAATAGGTTAATAAATATTTTCCAAATACCAAAAAAAGCTATTTTTACAGGTATTGCATTTTTACAATGCCTGAATGGGTAATTAAAGAGTTACACTAACGTAAGTATAATGGAAACCTAAAGTAACTATAGTCAATTAATACAAGTACAGGATCTTGTATTTACATATAGGCGTCAAAATGCAATAAACTTATTTGCTATTATCTAAGGTTTCTAATTGTCTTCCTTTGAAGAAGTTAGACGTTCTAATGCAATTTTATGAAAAATTGACAAAAAATGCAAGATGGCGACTTAAAGACCTCCTGTGTCGTGCTTTTTTTTGCTAATGGCAATTTCATCGATAACAAATTTGCTAATTAAGAGAGAACTTTTAGGTAGAGGTCGATATTTCAGATAAATAGTAGCTGTCAGGCAGTTATATGGAAATATTACGAGATTAAGTTGATATTTAGGTTAAAATTTGCAATGTTTTAGGTAGTGGGCTTTTTGCGGGGTCACTTATGGTCGATTAACCCTTCTCCTTGTTTGAAATACTGCCGCTTAGCACAGCAGATTCAGCATTTCAAATTAGGCAGATTATTCGGATTTACCCATTTCCTGATATTTCAATGGGTCTCCCACAAAAAATGTCATCGATTGCATTCGACGAATAGACATTTTTACCAAAAAAAATGGGGTCACAGCATATATCTATCACGCTCTGGTTCTTAATTTAACATTTTTGCTTTTCCTCCCCAATGAAATTTGCTAATTAATGCATTTGCATTAGCGTTAAGGGGAAAATAAGGCTTGAGAAGCCACAGACCTGAATTTATTACTAAAATATTTGGCAACGACAAACAAGATTGATTTAAAAATCAGCAGGGCATTCAAAGACATGCAGCTTTTATCAAATTTATATGGAAAAAGACGATAAAATTGGACGGAAGCGTCCGATAGCAATAGTTAACATCATGTACAAAGCGAAATTTTAACAAGCTCTGAAGTACTAACGCTAATTAGTAATTAGAAATGGCTGGATGAGTTCCAAGTACATGTTTCCCAGTAACTGTTCTTCGGAGTTTATATCAAAAAGTGATATAATCTCACAATTTCTGTATATTGCAAATAAGCTTACTTTTTAAAAAAAATGAAATGACCTTGTAAAAATTTATTAAATATGTGAAATTTAAACATTTTTCGAGTGCCCTACTTTTTAATAATATAAGGTGTTAAAACGTATTTTACACATTTTATGCCAAATTTGATTCATCTGGAAAGCACGTATCTAGGCCAACGTTATTATAACGTTTGATCGCCAAATTAATTTTCATGTGGCCTACATGAAGCTTATTATTATTTTGATTCGCTTTAGGCTAACCATAATGACTATATCAATATGGTAAATTATAGAATTTAGTTGGTTTTTTTTACACTGAGAATAAACTCGATTGTTGTCATTGACTTTTCCAGTTCTTGCCAAAACCATACATTCCTAAATATTTGACCCTCAATATTTGTATTGTAATTTCTGCTAAATCCGGATATGACGAAATTCAAAATATTTAAAACCCCAATATTTCATTATTAGAACGACATTTCTACTTAAAATAACTGTAAACATTACTTTTTAAAACTGAATTATTTCTCGTATCTTACATTTCGTTTATCAGTTGCAATGGAATTTAGTCACATGATTATGAAGAGAACAAAACATCTGCAAAAGATGATATTTTTTTTAAAACTTAAATTTCGTTATAACTTGCATGTTTTTTGACAGCTTGGAATAGGAAAAGCCCCTTTAAGAAGACTTCATTACAAGCAAGATTCCATGAACAATTTGTTAATGGAAGCCAACCACATTTCACATTGGGATTCACATCAGATATAACAAAATTTCGATTACACACTTAAAACGAAATCAAGAAAAATAGTACCTGTGCACAATACAATGCAAACGTCACCATAGCTTGTAGTTTATGAAATATTTCAGATAATTAAATTCGTTATGATCAAGCATTGGCTACAACAAGTTTTGCTTTAGCCGGGGAAAGAGGCAGGGCTGCGGAGGAAGGAAATATAACTTAGATTATTCTGATAACCTTGCAAATAAAAATTAATTATCCGTTTGTTATTTACGCCCTATACTAGTTAACCTTTTTGACCATAACAGTTATCATTTGGTCCAAGAAACTGGGCTGTAAATACCAATACGTTTGATACAGAAATAATAAATTCACAAATAGGCCATTTTTTTATGGAAATCACACCCAATTAAAATAAACCTGAAGACGCCGTTGGCAAGTCATGACATTTACAGTTGTACCAGAAACAGCAATTATTTTGCATGTTCAACATACACGTTTATATGCACATGGTAATTACGCGGTAGTTTAATGATACAGTACCGGCTGATTGCAGTTGCATTAGCCAAACGTCTAAAAAATACTTAATCAGCAGTTTATATCTCTCTGGGGAAAAATGCAGGCGAATTTATATTTCCAGGTAATAAAATTGTTTACTTTAGCTATAAGAAAATTTCCTGAATCTTCTGCTGTGACTTGATTTATTATAAAGGTTCAAAATGTTAAACAGTCATATCAAATATTAAATTTGACTAAAACGTCATTGCACTGCAAAAACGCACGCTTTTATGCTTCTAAAAAGTAGTACAAATTCTAACACTCCAGACTTCTCCGAATGTGTAAAAAATATTGTACATTATTTGACTTTTATTGAATTCTCAATTAAAGCTAGTTGTCAGTTCTAAGACAGTTCTGGAATTTAGACTTTTTGTGGAAACTGGTGTATATTATCAAAGTAAAAGCTTTTACACTTCGAAATGTGAAAAAGTGAACTTCTCGCAACATTAGTTTGTTAAAACATTTTGAACATTCTAGTGCATTGAACTCTTAAGACGAGTACTTAATTGAAAAAGAAATTCAATAGATCAAGATAACTTATTATCATCAATCTCAAGCTGTCGGATATGTACTGTAATCAGCGTTTAAACAAACTGGCGACGTTGTGCTGACTGTGTTACCAACAATTTATTGGAAACATTGGCTGTACGTTGGAAAAAAGCTTAAAAGTGTATATTGTGTTGAATGGTTAAAGCTATTGTTGGTGACCGGGTAGTTGAAACAATAGCATTGGGCCGTCAGTCGCCCAGGTCAAACCACAGGTTTTTTAGTTTTAGTTAAGCTCCGTTAACAAACTAAGCGCTGCAAAAGCATACAAAATCATTCAGCTGAGCAGTCTTAATGACGTCAAGCATAACTGCCCAGCTGACATTTATTTTAATTGTCTAAGAACTACTAATGAAATGTTTCCAACCATTCAAGCTTGCACTCACTCCATTTTAGATGTCCAGGTTACAAAACTAGCAATAATAAAATAGGATACATCATAATTGTCTGATACATCCACTCTTCCATTCGTGTGCCACAACTGAACTTACCAAATCTATTTCGTAAACATTTCTTTTATGGAAACTGTCTCACACTTTTTGTTAATTCAAAGAGGAGGCAATAAACTGAGAACTTACAAATTGGATTATTCATTATGCAAGCTAACATTATTTTGAATATTGTTTCTCTCTGTAACAGTTTTGGTGATAACAAATTACATTTGCACTAGTTCACAGCACTTTAAAAACAGATCGATATACTGGTACTTAATTACGTTCTTAACACCCAGTCACTCACAAATTTCAAAAATACAAAAAACATAAAATATACCACGAAAACAATTTAGTACTTCTGTAAGAAGGTGGTGGCCACGACTGAAATATATACATGAGTATGCAAACACAACAAAGTATGTGTAAAATCAGAACAATGTGAGTGCATAAAAAATGCATTATAACTCAAAATATTAAGACAACAATATGTAGCCAATTTTCTTATTTTAGTGGCTATCAATACGTTAATGATCCACAAAACCTACCGCCATAAAAATAGATAAAGTTAACATTTAGGATTTAACTTATCCATAAGACAAATTTTACGAGCGACCCGGGAAGTCCTTCACCACCTCCCTTGGCAATTCATCAGTTTTTACCTTTTAATTATGCAAGCACCAAGTTAACCGAAGCAAACTTTAAAGTCGCAATTCCTGCAAAACAGCTTTTTTCCACCGCAATGAATATTGAGCAAGAGATGAATATCAAGCAAATCGACCCAGTTGTTGGTTGGGTGAAATCATTGCCCCTACCTGACAGATAAACAAACAAAAAAAAAGATCAACCATGCAAAGAAGGTAAAAATCTTAAAGCCGCCAAAAGTGGGCGTGACAGATCCGTAGGTGCCAATCCCGACCACGGTCAGCCCAAGAGTATTTCGAGTCCATTTGAACAGGACGACCAGTATAATCATGGAGGAAATACTGCAATCCTACGCTTTCAAAGTAGGAAATGCAAAACTGTGAGGGTTGACGTCTTTTTGGCAATTCATCCAAGCGTAAAAACTGTATTCCTCATTTAGCAGCGATCTCATGAGCATCTCATGAAGCTCCAGGGAAGCAGGAGTCCCACAAACAGCTGCTGCACTACTATATTTCTTAAATATTTCAAAACAAAACACTGTAAATTAGAGAAAAGGGGTTACACACCTATAAGGAAAGAGAAATAGCGAGTGGACTCGTTCTGCTCAATTCTGTTGCCGATTCGTGACTGTTCACCACTTTTCTAACAAAACCGGCCATAAGAAGATGTTGAAGATGGGGTCGCCCCAGGATGCAACCACATTATCTTATGGGGACTCTGCAAGCTGATCTAAACACAGGAAACTGACCGCAGCATTGACAGAAACACCAGTTTTCTTGTCATTTTTTTTCTGGAAAGATCACCCTCAATTACCTCTGGCCTGCAACAGGTGTGATAAGTGACGCCGAAAACACGTTTGCCGTGCCTGGGTCAAATGTGTTCACCTTACGATCTGAAAGCCAGTGGATTTGCATATGGTCATCGCTGAAGATTGTGTTATTCCAGAATAACACCAACATTTTGTAGACGCATAATGGAGACTGTTGGTAGGACAAATTTCAATTGATTGCTTCAGAGGAAATATCAAGGGAATTTCTCGACTCATCCAGTAAGTGTTATAATATTTATTTTATATGTGTTTGATTAGAATACGAGTTTCCATGAGTCCAGATTTATGGTCGTTGCTTCCAATACATGACTCAAAAATAGCATTACAAATTGCACGAATGACAGTGAATGCCAATCATTGGTTAATTAAAACCGAGGTCAGACAGAATTTTTCGATTAAAAATAAAATCTATTGAGCAATTAATATATATAATGCCACAATTCTTAAGGCAATTCTTAACATGATAATTTCCATAAATAATTAAGTGGTTGCTGTTGAAAACAGACAATGACGCCAAATCTTGTCTAACAAATATGATAATATAAGTTAACTTAAAACAATTATTAATTTAAGAATTCCCATTAAACTAGTTAACTTAACTAGTTTTCTGCTAGACCTTTATAAAATCTTCAAAAGCTCAAATAATCCGTAATTTGCTCAAAAAGTCTTTGATTTAAATATTCATAACACAAGTTGAAACATTTTATTGACACAAAGTTCTGTGAACACAAGTACACATTTGACTTAAAATTTTCCCAATGTCTGAGCTCAAGTTATCGAATGTGCTTAATCTAGCTTATAATACTGAAGTGATGTTCTCGAGGTTGTTCAATTGTTCAAACATATCAAATTGGGTAAACCGCAATTTTATTCTATAGGGCCTGCCATGAATTCCCTGAAACAAAGATGGGAGAAGTTCCGCAGCCAAGCCAGCAGCAATCTGGTGCGAAGCAACAGCTTCACCCTACAGCTCAGTCCCTCGTTCTTCAAAGAAGCCCGGCTAACAAGAAGCAACAACAACAACAATAATAATAACGGCAGTCACAGCAACAACTACAATCTAAAGTTCCCCATTTCCTTGACTGCATTTTCCTTCTCCAGTGATAAAAGCAGAGGCTCCTGCGTGTTCCCAGTAGCGGTGCAACACAACCAACAGAAGGTGCGATACATCTTTGGCACCACACTTCGGCGGCGACCATCTTGCTTGCGCATGCTGCAAGAACCTTTGCGAGATGTCTACCTCGCTTACATGACCAAAAACTCTTCTGTACCCGGTATCATAGACATATCACCCAACGGTCTCAGAGTTCAATATGCCAGATACGATGGCACAGACATCGAAGAGTTCACCAACTCCTTCCAGTCCATAGCCTACTGGGCCGCAGTTCAATGTGTGGTGCGGGAACACATCCAAAATGGTCAAAACGGACTCCACATCGGATTTTTCCCATTCTCACAAAATGGGCAATGGTTAGTTCAAGGCGAGGGCCTTGAACCCGAAAGTGCCTTCATGTGGCTTGACGGTGAAGAACAGCACCAGAGCTTGCTGAGAACTGAACATCCTCCGCTTTTCGCTTGCGTCATGCGGCAAAAAGCGTCACGCTCCCTCCGCTGCCACGTGTTCATATGCTCCAGTTCCCAGCAGGCTATCGCCTTGGCTTCTGCGCTGTACGACATCGTAAAGGTCAATCTTCGGCAATCGGTGTCAAACTCTTTCAAACGTTCACAGTCAGCGTCTGGTAGTAAAAACTCAGTAAAGAGCCAAAAAAGAGCGAAAAAGAAACTACTGAGTTCCGTTCACCAGCAGTCTGAGGACCGTCTTGCAGTCAAGCAACCAAGAAGTCTCACCAAGACAATGTCGCCACATCGCAGCAGCAGCTTTTCTCATTTGATGATCGGGTTGCGGCGCCTGGCAATCAAGGATTTGGTACCTAGTCCAGACACCTCCAGAGCCCACCGCTGCTCTAGTCCTCAAATAGCCAGCCCAAAAACGCAGAAAGGACACATCCCCCGAAGTCACAAACGTAATAGGCACAAGAAGACGTCACCCAAAGCCAATGCACTAATCTGCACAGAGGCCATCAGAAAATCATCCGAGTCCAGCAAGCGGCGATACAGATCAAGGTCCATTGCAGCACTAGACAGTTCCAACCAGAAAGAAACAGTGGAAGACAGCAACTGGAAATATAAAGTGTTAAGCAATAGGGATTCCCCAGAACCTCCAGCGCCTCCACCAAGACCCTGCTGGATGAAGCTTCTGATGAATCTCAGTTTGAGACAAGAAAATCGAGACAAGAGAACTTGTGTTTTCAACTTTTCAAGGGCACAGCGGCAAAGGGGCAGTATGCGACCTCTTACCTCATCCAAGGCGCAAATGGCTGTGGTGCTGGCCAGCAAAGGACAATGGCTGAATAGAATATCAAATAGAAGTTCGATGCCCTTGCTGACCTGTACCTGCAAACAAGATCTTGAAATGAAGAGCCGGGTGTCCGCCATGTTGAAAAATCCATCAAAGGAGACTAAGCACCATATCCCAAAAAAGTCATGCGCCATCAATGATACTGGCTACCTCCCAATGGGATCTTCTCAGTCCAAGAAACCTGATGAAGCTTATGACGAAATACAAGAAACCAGGCGACCACGCTCCAAAGGTAAACCTAAGGCTCCAGAACCATATTCTGTGTCAGAAAACAATCTGTTTAATAAACAAATGATGTTGGCCGATGTTCCATGCACCATTGGCAGGGATGCAGCACTAGATGATGATAGCGACAGTTTCAATAGTAGCATGGTATTGCCAGTACCATGCGTCAAGAGTGGTAGTGCTGTCAATACAGAACGTATGTGTCCACACATGGCCAATCCTCAACTCGTTTTTAGGAAGTTTCTGCCAGGCAATATAATCAGAAACAGCAGGAGGAAGTACGGATGGAATCTCAGCAAAACGAGTCATACACCAAAAACCCACAGTGCTCCAAATCCGCGTGGAGCAGCCAATGATGAAACGCCGTTACTGAAGAAGGACGCCGAAATTGTGTCCATCTTGGATCAAATAGCCAACAATGCAAAAACGCAACATAATAACTCCACCTCAAACACATCTGAATTACGAAGTTCAGCAGTCTGCACCGATGAGGAATCGCAAGGCCAAAACACCGAAGAAAGCGATTCTTGGGGTTGGTCAACATTCTTGCCATGAACTGGGAAGTTAGTAGATATTTCCAGTGGTTTCCTGGTTGTCCAGAACTTTTTAGGACTAATGTCTGCCAACGCTACACCATCATCACTTTGTCCATTTCTGTGCAGAATAAACCAAAATTCAAATTTGAAATTCACACCCATTCTACCTACGCGTATAAAAATGATAGTTCTCGCATGTAAAATAGAAAACTGTTACTGTATTTTCGAGAATTACACAATGTTTTTTTCATTTAATCAAACTTACACTACTGACTTCATGACATAATTGTAAAAACAATAAAAACAAGCCTACCTAGCTTTTTAATTGTATAATAAAGTACTGTACTTGTATCATCGAAACTTAATACAAATATTAGACAGGCGGTCGATCATTACAGCTAATTAAAATTATAGCACCACAAATACATTTCACTAAATATAAATAATTTTGCTTCAAAATCCTGCACAGTTAATAGTGCATTGGAAAAATGTAAAAACCATAAATGAGTTCTACTGTAGGTATACGACCTGCAAGCAAATTCTTAAACATTTCTCAGGGACGTTTGTATTTCAGAATTATGTCTAACCAACTTAAACACACTCAACTGGTTCAAGAATATTTTCAGCAGTGTCCTCATCTCACTTTATATTGTTGGTTTATTTAGTGATGAAAAATTGATATTCATTCCAGGCACAATTCGAGCAACAACATAAGATGCCCATCTATACCAAGTTTATAATGTTATCCATTTCATGTGAAAACATTGCATTTCATTTGTGAATTAATATGTACATGATGATACATTTTGTCAAAACATGAAGAATATTTAATTGCAATGGCCTGCCGCAAACAGCTGAGGACATTACATTTGTATGGAACTTATGTGAGTATTTTTATGATAAATGTATGGATGCGTTTTGTGGTTCAAAGAAGCAAAATCTTTAATCAAGTACATTTAAAAACCTATTTAATAAGATGTATGTAATCACATAATGCACATTAACTATAATAATTAACATAGTTTGCTCATGTGGCATGCTGTGCTTAAAAAATAATTTGTACACAACCTGAACAAACTACAGGTAAGTGCGCCAAATGGAACTTATTTGAGTATTTTTATGATAAATGTATGGATGCATTTTGTGGTTCAAAGAAGCAAAATCTTTCATCAAGTACATTTAAAAACCTACACAGTAAAAAGTTCCCTTGTGGACAAAACAAAATCCTTATATGGATCTTTTTTTAATCGTCTTAATTCAATTTTAAAATGTAAAAAAGATGACGGCCAGCAAGGATCGATCCTGCAAACACCACTTATTCAACGTAACAACCTAACGCCCTAAACCACTGAGCCAACTTCTTACGTAAGAATAGTTGTAATAAAAGAAAGAGTGATGGTTGGAGGACAGAGAAAAAATTACGGGGAAAATCCCGAAAAAGGTTGAAAATAAAATTTATCAATCTTTAAATACATTTATACATCTATAATTAATATAAAATTGATATATATCATTGCTAAGACTTATATGAAATGGTTATTAAGCAGAACTTCAACGAGTTGCTGCTACGTACGTTACAGATCGAGGCTTAACGATCGTTAAGCCTCTCGACTCCGAGCGTTCAATTCGTTTGAACGAACGTTAAACAAACTTGAATTTTAATTAAAGAAGACATATACATGTGTTATAATTAATCTTGTACATAAATATGACATATCGATAATGTTTTACCTGTAAACGTACAGCATGATAATCCAGGGCACACTCGAGACTTAACGATTGTTAAGCCTCGTGCATGATTCCGAGGTTATACTATGAATATTTCGTTTGAAGCATAAGCTAAGCAATCCGAATACAAGAAACCTAAATATTTGTCACATTATCACACAACAATTTACACCATTCATCTTGTAGTACAGTCTTGAGGTGTTCTTTTGATTATGTAGTGTTAGTGGTATTTATTTATTTATTCAACACTTTATCTTCGCTCAGTACATCTGATAGAGATAATAAAGAAAATAAAGCATTACACTAAAAATCACTCAATGAGTAATACCCAAGTAAAAGGTAAAAACAATTTACCAGCACATTCCATCAGTCAGGGACTTTACCAGAGATTTATGACATTAACAAAATAACCTTTAATTAACCTTTTCCAATGCTCGCACTTATTGATACATTCAAATTTTGAACAATGAAATAATTTTGTTCACATTTGAAGAGGTAATTCATTCCATTCCTTGAAAGCTCTATAGGGAAAGTTTCTGTCCATTCTTTTCGATGTCATCACTTTACTATGTAATTGCATATAGTTTATTAATCGAGTATCCTCCCTAAGGCTCAGATATTCCTTCACCCAATGAAATAGGTGATTGAAGTTTTTTATTGCATTTCCTATTTCTACTATATCAGGATATTTTTACAAGTTTGGAAAGGTCAATAAGCCTCTTTCCTTACAAATGTTCGTTATCGATGTCAACCTGGGCATACGATAGGCTACCCTAATTGCCCGATTATAAGCAATTCGGACAGGAATCATAGCATAAGCTGGAGTCAATTTGATTATTGTAGTCATTTCCCCACTTGTAAGTATCTTACTTAATCGCTTAAATAAAAATATGACTCCGTGTATTTTACCAACTACAATCTTAATATGAGGTTGTAGGTAAAGCGGGTATCAAATGTAATTCCCAGCACACTAATGGCTTCATCTGCACCATTTGTAATATCCATGACTAGTTTTTGGGTCTTTTCAGGGTTTAGCTTCATGGAGTGGTCTAAATACCACATATTCATTATTTTAAAGTCTCTTTCCATAGATATTATGATTTCAGGAATATTGGCAATTAAGGTAATCTTTATCACGTAGCTTAAAACTTGGTTAATTGACTCCACTATGCTGTTGTATACTTGATATATAAGAAACATTGCACTCTTTTTCTTAATGCCGCCATATTGGTTCGTGGCAAAACTAGACGAAACGAGATAGTTCCCTTGCGATAATATGCATTTGTCCGCCAATTTGCTCAAAAACGGCAAAAGGGATATAGGTCGAAAGTTAACCACATCTACCTTAGAGCCTCTCTTATAATGGCACCCCTTAGCTTTTATAACAGGAGCTAAGCGCCGTGGCATCGACTCAACTAATTTTTGTGTTGTTTCTTGCGACAATTTACACCATTTATCTTGTAGCACAGTCTTGAGGTGTTCTTTGCTAGTAATGGATTGTTTTTGTACGTTTTGATCCAAAAGATGCCACAGATTTTCAATGGGGTTAAGGTCTGGAAACTGTGGGGGTGTTTTTAACTGCCTACGAGCATTATACAGCAGCCACTCTCTTGTTATGTTAGCAGTGTGTTTTGGATCATTATCCTGTTGAAAGATAAAGGTGTTTTCTAGTCCTAATTTATTGACACTGGGATGTAAATTATGCTGCAACACACTCACATAACCTTTAGCAGTAAGTGTACCATCTATAAAATGAAGATGTCCAACTCCAGAATATGCCATGCAGCCCCAGACCATAACACTGCCACCACCGTGCTTCACAGTTTTGAGTACATTTTGTGGGTCCAATGCTGTTCCATTTCGTCTCCATACAGTGAGAATACTCCTTGGTTTGAAGATTTCATACTTGCTTTCATCTGTAAAGATCACATTTTTCCAAAAGTAATGGTTGATCTTTGTATTGAAGAGCAAACTCTAGGCGCTTTTTCCGATTTGTTTCACTAATAAATGGTTTATGTCTTGGGCGCCTGCCTTTAACACCTGCACTATGGAGGACATTTCATATTGTTTGAGCTGACACAACCTTCCCAGATGTTGATGCCATGTGTGTTGCAACCATTTGAGATGATCCTTGTGGATTTTTGAGGGCTTCATTCACAGCTTGTCGTTTCTCCCTTGTTGTTAACTTACATGGACGTCCTGTTCTTTGTTTGTTTGCGATTGATCCGGTCTGTTTATATTTTTTTTTGGATTTTACAAACTGCTCCACATGTTATTTTTAGTTGTCTTGCAATTTCTCTTTGTGATTTACCACTTTCACTTAAGGCAATAACACGTTCTCGCTGTATAGTTGAACTCTCACGTTTTGAAGGTGCCATTATCAAATCATCATATATTATAATTAAATTCTTTGGTTATATACTGCTAGAAGACCTAGAAACTATAATGATATGCAAACATTTCGTTCCTCATGTCCAAATTCGAAATACTTCACATATCTTGATCATGTTAGGGTGCTTCCATACTTTTTTTGCTGTTCAAAAGTTCATTTTTTCTACTTCTTGCATAATTCTATTATTTAAAACCATTTTTTATGTTACACTGGGAAAACCTATTACATAAGATGCATATTACAATGAGATACCCATTGCTGTGAATATATATTTCAGGTATGAAAATAATTTTACACTGTTTATAAATTTGCAAAAACTTAAATATAGACTAGTAAACCTAAATATTTGTAGCAAGTGATATAAGTTTCACAATTTTCACTAATCAGAATTCAATAAAGTAAAAGTCGAACCTTACCTTAAAAAATTTATTCATCACCATCATTTAACAAAGAAGCATCCATTTTATTAAATTTTTCTTGCAGGTCTTGTGGCACATCGATTTCATGCAGATTCTCCATGCCTGGCTCCGGCTCGTCCCCGATGAGAAGGTCTACCAAGTTCTCGAGAGCAAAGGTAACTTCTTTTGACTTCTCCCACTTGTGAAACTCCCTCATGATATAATAGATTTGTTTATCTTTGACAAACAGCCTGCCTTTCTTTGTGGAACACAGCTATAAGCGAGATTTTAAAATATTAAAATTCTTGAACACTGAACGGTAACTAAATCTGAGCTGCTGAATAGCTCTCTAACACACCTGTGAAATGGCTTCAATTAGCATCTTTCGAATTTCTGGGTCTTCCTCCCGTTGCTTGCTTTCTCCAAGAAACTGGAGATCCAGCGGAAGTTTATCGTTGACGTCATCATCGAATTCCTCAGGACCAGCAAGGGGCAAGACGAGGCTGGGTAAAATGTCTACATCATCGCTTAACAGCCATTCATGATTATCTAAAATTAAGAAACAAGGGTAAAATAGGTAAATTTACTGCAAAACATATAACAATAGGAAGTACATTTAATGGAATCTCACTATACAAGCTCCATTTGAAAATTTAGCAATACGTTAATATCTAGCAAGTAGCAGTTTTGAATCAAATCATTGCTAATCACATTAATCTAACAAAATGTTTTTCAACCGTATACAACATAAATTTGACGAAAAGCCATACATTTTATTTTTAAAAAAACCAAGAGCTTTTGTGAATTTTGTAGCAATTTGACAGATCTGTAATATCGTTTAGAATAAACTTACTTATTATAAATTAGTTTGCATAAGTAGATCAAATACATGCGAAACACCTATGGCACTTGTCATACTTCTGGAGCCAACTTACCAACATCAAAACAGCAATTCCTAATTGTCCCGACCACACCTTTCCTTCTAACAGTTGACTTCGGATAACTAATAAGGTTAAGCAACTGTTTTATAGATCTCTTCCCTCTGTCCACCAGTGCACTGTAAAAAAAATAATTGAACAACACTCAAATCTGTGTGTAGGGCAAGTTCATAAACAAATAAAGGGAAATGGTATAATAATGAAGGGTAATTAAATAGCTAAAATTCCAAAAATCATAAATTTACCAATCTGTTCAAAGCATATAGGTTAAACTTGGATTAGATAAATGCTACTTCAATATTGCAAATTTTAACCCTTAATGTTTTTGTATAAAACTGGAGATGAACAGCAATATTAAATTAATAACAACTACTATGTTATAATTTGGCCTCCTTTGGTGCTCCTCAAAGTTGCACAGAACTATAAAAACAGACAGATTGTAACTACTTAAATCTCGCTGTACATCTCTATATCTGTAAAACAACACTTTGAGAATATGGAAAAAATAATAGAACTACCATTATTAGGAATTGCATACTAACCGCCTAACAGCATCATGCTGGCTTAAATTGCAAAGTACTAGTCCCAAGTGATGGAAGCAAGTTTTGTCTTTGCATACCAGTGCAACAACGTCGTTTAGCTTTTCCTCGTTCAGGGTTTCCCAAACACGCTTGCAGCAATCCAAAGACCGGGATAAATTTGACAGCGCCATACAGGCAGCTTCTGTGACATTGGCCTCCTCAAACACGGTTTTTAATAGTGAGTCTGCCAAAGAAGAGTCGTCCTGTGATAACAGCTGAAGGGCCAATTCCTCGTCTGTGCCAAGATTAACAATTGACTCAATAGCTGCTCTTCTGATCGCAACGACTGGGTCATTGCTCAATTTGATAAGGGCAACAATGGCGTCTTGTCTTGACTTGATGAGTTCTTGTCCTTCTTTAGAAGCAGCTAGCCCTGGAGAGGAACCATCAATTTTAACATTAAAAAATGGTTTTAAAATCATGTGACTACTAATGTAGCATAACAAAAATGCTATTGCAAGTGCCATCAGAGAAAATTATTTGTAACTCTGAAGCCAACTACATAACTTTAAAAATGTTGGCAACAGCCCTATTCATGTTCAGCACCTTATGGTGTAGAAAGTAAGACCATTTGCAGCCAATTTTGCAGCAAACAACAATTGCACAACCAGTGATGCTGAACTTAAAAAATGTTAGCAACAGCTTTTACTGCGTTTACATGAGCACTGCAAGTACTTTAATTTGAGATAAATAAACGTACCTTAAACCAAGTCTAAATGTAGTTGCGTTTACATGACAAAAAATGG
>JAQGBW010003176.1:0-17062 GCA_034698625.1 Julus scanicus
TCCCCTGGCGTTGGTGTTTAGCCCTCGTGTTGCAGAAATAGGCCAACGTTAAAAATCAACAAACAAACAAACAAACTTGCCTGTCGTGTGGGGATTACCTCGCATCCAAATTAGTCAGGACCCTCTTGATCAGCCGTACTGGCTGACACCCAGTCAAGTCGTTTTAAGCTGGAGCCTTATCTGTGGTTACCTAAGGTGAGCATATTCATGGTGAATTTTGTGCCTGATGGGAATTTGTTTTATGTTGAATTGTGCCATGTGCCAAGTGGAAACCCTTGTATTTATATTCTACCACTCACCTCGAGAAGATCCGATAGTACTTGGAGTGAGCGTTCTTGAACTTTATAGAATCAATTAAATTAGATAGCTTTAAAAATGCGTTTTCCCTCTTGACTGGACAAGAGTCCGTTTGCGGAGGATGCGATCCCTCCCGATTAAATTTGAATGCGACACAACTCAGCAGCGTTTATCAAGTGTTTCATTTGATCTGAAAGTTCATACATTTTTAAAAAAGAGAGCTGTAGGCTTTTGTATGTAAATTACAAATTCATTCGACAATATAATTACGACCCACTTGCATATCAAAAGATCCAACAGTAAATTTGAGCCAATTCAAACGTTTATTTATCATTTGTCATTTTCATCAATCTCTGAAGAGTCAAGAACTCTACATGAATGACTAGAGAACAGTAAAGGATACATGCATTGACAGTTAAAAATGCAAACTTAATTCCAAACAGTAGCAACATTTAACAAGATATTATCGGGTCTTACAAAAATTCTTTTCTTTAGCTTGAAAACAAATAATCTTCTTACTCCCCCCCTAAAACAGTATCTTCGGCTGGCATCACCAGCCCTCGCGTAAAGGAACCCAATATCCCATGCTTGAAAAGATCAGTAATAGAGGTTTAAACGAGAGCACAAAGTACCATTTGTTTTCCCATTAGTATATCCATGCTTTTCATTTACGTCATTTTTAGGTCTGGGTCATATACACGAGAATGGAAAATTACATTTTTAAAGCTTTGCTAGGAATTTTAAAAAATCGATATCTCCTACCATTACAGTATTTCCTCTTGTTAAAAACTGTATGCATATTTAATGAGAAGGAACACTTTTATGGATTGCATGATTATGATAGTGTAACATCTAAAAGCATTGGGTAAATGAAACAATAGGTTGCATCTGAAACTATATCTAGAACAGGATTACACGGCAACTTATAAGTAGTAGTGCATCGATGTGATTATTTCAAATGATATTTTAGAATATTTTTTTTCCAGGTTAAAATATTTAAAATGCTAACTCAAGACATATATTTGTCTTAAACTATGCAACATCAGTCTGCTTTGAGCCTGGGCAAAAAAACATATTTACAATAAGTACAGTAATCTTACAAAGCCAAGCGATATGTAATAAACATATTAATAGTGTTTTCCATTTTAAGGGCATAATGGGATGCTACTCCTCACAAGCAATGGACTTCTTTAGATTTTTTTTCCTAAAATATCCCCTCTCCCATGGTGCTTATTTATTGCATGCCTTTTCTACTAAGTGCTTGCCAGGAAATTAGGATCCACGGATACTACCTTAGCTGTCAAAAAAGCATGCATGCAATACAAAAGATCTGGTAAAGTTGAACTTTCTAATTCCTGAAAAAATATTACAACAATCACTGCTACTTGTCTATTAAAGCATTCAAGATAGAAGTAAAATACTTTACTAATTATTGATTTCATTGAGGGAGCACTTACCCTTGTCTCTATTTCCCTGGTGTCAGTCGATTGAAAATGTAGCTTTAAACGAGCTTTTCCATCATCTGATGACCCTTTCAGTTGCGAGAATCTGTACTGCCATAAGTAATTCTAAACGAAAAAGTCGGCATTAGTAAAAAAAACGTTTACGAGCAGGTTTTTAAATATTTTGGCTTCTTGAGTGCAATATCACCTTTGCCTCGGTATCATACAATGCAAACCCCAAATTCCAGTCTAATGTCAAGGCTGCGTTGCATCCACGTGCAGTAACGCTGAATGTTTTACTCTGAAATGAAAGAAATATTTGTTTGAACTCACTGAAGAGAGAAGGAGGCGCCACGCATGCGGTATTCGGCAAGTGCTGGAGGGAAAAGGTGAGCTCATAGTCGAGTACACGACACGCACTACTAGGAAATCAGCGAGTAGCCACTCGGAACTTGCAGAATACCGCATGTGTAGCGTGGCCTATAGGCTTTTAAGATGCACCTTTGTGATGATTTTTAGCAAATTATAAAAAAATTAAATACCCCTAATTTTGTGACGGCATTGTAAACCGAGCGATGCCAAGAAGCTTCTAACTTCATTAACGAGTTTGGTAGTTCAATCACAAATGAATAAACTTTTCCAGCACTAGTTTGAAGTAGAAAGCAGTTGTTTCTTTGAATGGTGCATTCGTTCTCCTAAATCATAAAACATTTGCACAATTAATTTGATTTTAATAATAGAGATAAAATACCAAATAAGTATAGCTGACATAATAATCTTACCTTTAAAAGCGCAAGTGCCGTTTGATAGACTTTAATTTCCAGCTGCCCCTGAGACCACTCTTTACCACCTAGCTGTGTGTAAAATCAATATTTTAAGCATTTCAATATGTCTAAATGAACAAATTCTCTAAAAAAATTAAAATGCACCTACCGGTGGAGAATCTAACAAGTAAATATCTGCGCCTTTAATAGCTAAAAACCTCGGATGCCAGGTATAATGACCAATTACCGATTCGTCCTCGATACCTTCTTCCACCCAGCCCATCCACAAGATTTGTTCGCATGGTGTCAGATTTTTATTGAGTGCTTTCATCTAAGGGAGGAAGATGTGTTTAAGCTCAAAGTAGAAACCTGGTAGCGTGTCGACTTAATTTCGATGTAGAAAACGAGGTTTCAACCTGCTGGTTTGTCATTTCCGCAATGTTGCTTGCAATTGTTTGCACCCATTCGGAAATGCTCCTCTCGTTGTCGCTCTGTATTATGGCGGTGATATCTTGTTCTGTATTATGCACTTCAAAGGAGTCACTCCTGAGATATTAAATATAGGAAATGAGACTTTAAAAGTGAGCAAATACTGCAATTCCTGTAAATATCTTTCACTAAGTTTTATGAAGATTTTATACAGGTAATCCTCAATAAACCTAATAAGCCAGTTAAAAAATGAAGTTTTGATAAAATAGATGCCATAAAAAGTAAATTTCCTTGCCTCATTTGATCGGTTCCTGGTAAATACCGTGTTACGTAAGCCATGAGCAGAGGAATGGTGATGAAGTCCACCCATTTCTTTTCTACCTTAGGAGCATCTGAATCGCCTCTTTCTAACGCTTCCTCGAGCTGTAATGGTAAAAAACCAGCTTTTGCACAGATGAAATAATCCTTACATTCTAAAGTGGGATGGTAGACCTACTTGTTCTTTTTCTTCGACTCTTAGAGTTGGGGATTCACTAATGTTTTCCGATACGCCAACAGTATGCTTTTTAACTAGAAATCCGTCACATTTAATATATTGATAATAAAGATATAATTACGACTTAAAATCTCTTGAGTACAACTTACGGCATCCTTTTAAAAATGGGGCGGCAGCGCCATAGTGCCTGACGGTAAGATAGACATTGTTACCCGCTGTTCTTAACTCTTCCACGGCTTCGTCGTGGCTACTCCCCTCCAGGTTCACATCATTTACCTGAAATTTCAGAGATTGTTTTAAATTTCCGAGAACAGTCGCCAGTTTACAAGACGCAGTTGCAAATACCTTAACAATGGCATCGCCTACAAACAGTTGCCCAGTACGATCGGCCGCTTGATTTTTTGATATTCGAGAAATTAAAATGGGAAGCTTATGCTCGGATCCACCCTGAAATGAAATGCAAATTCATTTTTGAGTTGATGTTGTAGCTTAAAAGTGCAATTTTTTAAATGCAATTGGCTTTCACCTTGATGCTTATTCCCAGACCTCCAACTTTTTGTCTTGTGATTTTGATAATGCGTTCCTAATATGATAACAAACATTTTCAATATTTAACCGCAAATTGATAATTATTTAGATCGCAAAAGGAAATGCATACGTACCCTGGAATCAACTGGATTGATATTCTTAGCACTTGGCGTGTAATACAATTCTTCTTTTTGAAGAATTAATGTATCAGGTGTTACTTGCAATCTCATTGGCTGGGGCTGGCATTTTCCATCGCTAGCAGTAACAAGTCCTTGACGCGCCTGCATGGATAAAACATTCATTTGTAAAACAAATATTGAAATTCAAAACTATGTGTTCACAAAAAAAAGATAAACGCCAAAAATGTCTAGCTATACTAACCATTTGCACAAAGTTAAATGCTGCCATATTTATAAAACAAATTTTCTCCTGCTGACAGTTTCGTGTTTTCCAGCCAATTATATAACAAAAAATGTGCTGAAAACCTTGCCTTTTATTGGTTGAAATGATGTCATACAGCTGCAGCCTACAATGGGCTGGAATGATCATGCATTTCCCTCAATTTTGTAATGTTAAATATAATTTGTACATATAATTATTTGACGCCCACGTTATTTTTTGTCCCATCCATCCTTTAAAGTTTATAGTAAGTGGGTCTACATAATTATCCATTTTTTTTCTTCTTGAGAGCACAAGGCCAGTTAAACATAATTAGCCTGTGTGGAGAGGCTATATATGTAGCGCCCCTTTTTCAGAAAGATCTGTTTAATTGGCATATTAGACATGGGAAAAGTCAGTGTCTAGTTTTTCCATCTGTGGCCAATTCAATAATTGCTTTACCAGACTTTTGAAAGGCTTGGCTGGATGTAGCTAGGTTACCGAGTTTTTTATGCTTCCATGCCAACGCATTGCATTGTTTTATTTTATATTCTATTGAATTGATAAAATCTGTCCATTTTGGAATAATGTATTATTCAGCATTGGCATTGATAGCTTTTTTACATTTTTTTGTTGTAAAACCAGTTTACATACAAACCGGGTTTTCCTAGCTATGTCCATAAAAAATAGTTTCATCCATCAGATTTCAGAATTTTTGCTAAAAATGTTCGCACAGTTTTAAAAATTAATAACTTCTGGGACATGACTAACAACCCTCTCATTTGAACGATGCCATTAACGTGCTAGATATTAGAATAATCTTCCTTATCTATATTTCGGCAATCAAAAAGAAAAAATTGGCATTTCGAGACTCGAGAGTACGTGGCACGGTGCTGAATATGGGATAATCTAGGAGCCACTGTTCATTTAGTAGTGACTAAAGTAGAAACGTTGCCAGGCTCTACAGGACTCAGCCTGTCACACCCTTTTTAAGAAGTGTGGGGTTATTTTATGATAATTTTTGTTAGTACATAAGTTAGCATCCCAATTCCTTGTTATGTTAGGAATACCTTAAGTTGGCCCTTACTGTG
Organism: Julus scanicus; assembly: GCA_034698625.1. Classification (NCBI taxonomy): domain Eukaryota; kingdom Metazoa; phylum Arthropoda; class Diplopoda; order Julida; family Julidae; genus Julus; species Julus scanicus. The sequence continues at coordinate 5,426 of JAQGBW010003176.1, forward strand.
TATGCTTAACCTGGCATTCATATAACACTGTCTAAAGTAAATTGTGACTTGAATAGATTATGATTAAGAGCTTTTAAACTGGTTAGTACGAGCAGCCGTGCCAAGTAGGATAGTGGTTACGCTATCGGCCTTTCACTCGGGAGACCCGGGTCAGCTACCTCGACTGATTTTTATGGTTTTCAACAGTTGTTTCCAGGCAAATGCCGGGATAGTTTCTCTAAAAATCGGTCGTGCCCGTGCACCTATTAAAAATTTCCCAGAATACAATCCAAATTGTTAGATGGGCTGAGATTCACATGTATATTTAGCTGTATATAAACTCTGGCATTAACGCAGAAATGCTATTATTGTTCACTACCTACAGAGGTTAAATGAAGGGAAAGTGTAAAAATCTTATGTGTATATTACACACATATAAAGTGTTAAGTAACTATTATTAGTGAGCTTCTTTTTATAAACTACCTTCAAATGACATAAATATGGTATAATTGAAGCATCTGAGCAATATAAGCTTCTCTCTCATAGTACTAAAGGGGAAATTTTGTCTTGAAATAAAGGATTGATGGAGGATAAGGAAGAAGAAATTTAAATTGGGTTGCATCAACAGAAATAAAATCATGGAAATATTTAAATTATTATAGAAGAATTCTAAATTGTATGATTGCTTGGTCGGCAGGTTATCCACATAAAATAAATGATATTTAACCGTGCTAATAAGAATCATAAAACAAAATGTCATTAGATGATAGAATGGGTTCAGACAGAAAATAACCCTCATAACATGCAGGTAGTGCAGGTAAGCTATCCTAAGCACCTATACAAGTGCATATGTTATAGGATTTTTGATTCCAAAGCAAAGCTCGATGTACGAAACTACAATAATCGATTAAGACAAGGAAAGCCAACTAATCGATGCGAAATTACCAAAAAAATATTGACAGCGAAAGCTATTTGACACTACAGTTGGCAATAAAGTGATTAGCATTTATCATGTACGCATGCCACCTTGCTAGACATTCAATCACAACCATTTATTCTAGAAAGTACCCAAAAGGTTTAATTAAAAGCTGATATAGAAATTTATAACGTACCCTAAACATTTTACGTTTGCCCCGCCGGTTGTATGCTTTCAAAACTTCGCTGTTTTTGCATTGGTTAGCAGAACTTGAATTTCCATCCCTCTTTAGCTTCCAGATGACATTTTGAAATGCATTTAAAGATGGCTGCCTAGTCTTTCGCAGATTAAAAGGAGGGATACGTCACATCAAAACCCATTTTTTGTTCATTAAAAAAGGCGAAGGACTCTATAACGGATGAAAATAATACATGCATTTGCATATATATTTAAATGCATTTTTTTATAATTTTAGTATTGAGGGTATTTTAAAATTTGCAGCATAACGGCAACCATATTGGCTTCACTTTTTTCTATGGGATAAGCAACCTTATTTTCTACGCTGCCCGACAGTTCAAAGTTCATTCTAAAGAGGATGGCGAGTATAATTCCAAGAGTTTCTCAGCTTTCTCCCCGAGTTGTCCGGATTTTGGGATGTAATCCTGGTCCTATGACATTGCAGGGAACCAACACATACTTGATTGGGACCGGTAAAAGGTAAAACGTAGCAATATCATATTCAGATTGTATGTGCATAAAAAAAAGATCCAACCAAACATGCAGTTTTTTTTCCAAGGTTTTACCTAAATTTGAATGCAATTTTCTGAAATACATATGCAGTTATTTAACTTAAATGTGTTGCCATTCAGTTTAACTACGGAATTGTTTCATTTTAAGGCAGAATATTGCTCCCAATGCTTCGTATAATAACATGTACACCTGAGACCCGATATAACGTGGTGGTGTGGTGTCGCTTATATTTTCGCGCAGAAGTGTTGCGTACTTTGATATTCGATAAAATTTGTATGGTATTTCACCGTTGGTACTTTAATTTTTTCCGATCTTGAATGGATTTCACATACTTTGAACCACTGAAGATTGAACCGAAAAAAAAAAAAAAACTACTTTACGTACAATTACGTTTGTTCGGATTGTTTTGATGTGTGTATGAAAAACTTGATTACTTGTAAAGGTTGAACAGTTTTTGTTCAATTTACTGGGTTCTTTTTCTCAAATTATGGAGATTAAGGTATGTAAAGATATATGCCATGAGTTGGGTTTTGAGTTGCTGTGACCAGAGCGACTGAGACATTTCTATTATGTATTGTCCACCCTTTTCAGGCCAAAGTACTCCCCAAGATCAAACAATTTGGTGAACTTTGGGGAAGGGCCGAAGAATATGCTCTCCTGGAATGGGTGGCGCAACAGGTATTGGTCTTGGTCGTTTGGTCACAATAATTAGAGCCCAGTATAATGTGCATGATCTGATGATGCCTGCATTCAGTTATTTTGTACTTATATTATCAAGCTCTGTATTCCCTACAATTTTCTGACTACGACAATTAAACAATTGAGTTTATCCATCGTAGTCTTTGTTCTTGGTGATCTTAAAGATCCCCAAACTGGTGACCCTAGACTACCTGAATTTGTGAACTTCATCAGCAACAACTGGACACATTGGAAACTCCATCCTGGTTAACATTTTTGTCAACATGGCTCAACATAGCAACCTGCTCCAGTTTGCGATCGCTGGTATCGACACAGACCAGGTTGATGGAATAAAACCAGCTGCACTGGACCAAACAAGAGAAATCGGCCGTCTTGCTTTCCGTCCACCGCCTTTCTGGCCACAATGCGTCGAATCATGGTTTCTACGCCTCGAGTCCAGCTTTCGTCTTGCAGGGATTTCAGCAGACAGAACCATGTTTGACTCTGCAGTTTCCGCCCTGGATGCAAACATCATCGATGTGGTGCAGGATCTGATCAGCGCTCCGCCTTCCCAAGGGAGCTATCTGGCACTCAAGGAACGGCTGCTGCAGCGCTACCGAGAGTCGGACTTCACCCGCTTCAACCATGTGATCAATTTTATGACCATGGTTTTGTTTTAACAAATGTTTTTTTATAATATGCTCATGTAGAATAATTTAGGTTATCTCCATCTGGTTTTAAAAACCCACTTAAAAGCTCACGCTACAAGAATTGAGAATTTAAGGGAAAAATCTTGTTCATAAAATGCTTGCATTATTGCCGATGCTATTTAAGGATCATGCACAATTTCAAACTAGGTGACATTAAATTTATTACCAAAATTATTTAAGGAAATTCCTCAGAAAAAGAAAAAAGCATGGTCAGTTCAGGAAAAGCTGGCTGCCCTTAACTTCCTCAAAAGTTTGTGGTACTAGTTCTACAATATGTGAAATTCAGTAAAATTGTCGCTTTGATTATGTACTAAGACACCCGCATTATATTGGGCCTCATGTGTACATATTTTGCCGATAATGTTGTGGAGCATGATCAATTTACTGCTTACAAGTTTTACAAATCCTTGCTCGTGTGGGACGATATCAGGGTTACAAATTAGTTTATTCTGCTGGGCATTTACAAAAAAAACCTTTTATTTATGGTTCATATAGCATGCTAAAATCATTATTTTTATACAGGCGAGTTCTATTAGATACTGGGGAGCCTAGCATTCCTGAGTATATAAAAAATCTAGGGGATTACTTGAGAGAGGATGACATTTTACTTCAACATATTATCATTACTCACTGGCATTCTGATCACGTTGGAGGTGTCAGGGATATTTTTTGTGACATCAGTCATGCAGTGAAAGGTAAACGTGACAACCATCGACTGCAATAAACAACAATTAAGAATAGTGAATATGTTACATAGTATATTTTTTTATTTGTAGACTGCACAGTAATGAAATTTGCACGGGAATCTGAAGATCCCAGTCCTGCACCCAATGTTCAATACAAGTTTTTAACAGATGATTGTGAAGTCAAAGTAGAAGGAGCTACTTTAAAAGTACTCTACACTCCAGGTCACACTGAGGATCACGTTGCAGTTATGCTAGAAGAAGAAAATTCCATTTTCAGTGGTGATTGCATTCTTGGAGAGGGAACTGCAGTAAGCTATTACTAAATTTTAATAAGTTTTAATTCTTAATTATTATCATTAGCTAGCCATGATTGTCACGTATGTCTTTCTGGTAAAGGCACAGTCTACGAATGGGCCAAATCAAAATTGTCAACTAAGTGGATGAGTTCAGATAAGATTTTCAGCAGCGGCTCGTAGAAAAATTAGTGGGGGTACTGCGGAGTAATGCAGTGAAGTACGACAGTTGTCACTGCGGGAGCGACAGTGCTCTCTCTCTCTAGGCTGTGAGGGAGCTCCCTCACAGTCTGGTGCACAGTTCCATACAACAATGTTTTAAATCTTTTTTCATTAACTGGGGGATGGCTTAAAAATTAATTAAATAAATTAAAGAATGGATTAAGAATAAATTAAATTAGAAATAAATTTAAAAAAAAGGACTCAATAGCCCCCCATACAAAGTCATATATAGGATACGTCATAGGGATGGTGCTTCTTTTCTTGCGTTCCATCTTTAAAACTACAGGATTGGGTGAGAGGACACGCTTTCCTTTTACAGGACACCAATCCTTCCGAATCCAAGAGGAAAGAGCCCATACACTTACACTCTTTCCTGTTGGTTACAAATCCCTTTATCAATCCGGGCGGATTGCTGAAACTCGTTAGTGGCCACGAAAGGATTAGAAATTCCGACGTGATGGAATGGCAAGATTGCTTAAAAGGAAAGATGGCAGGAAACTCTTGCCGTTAGTGGAGATGAAAGGAACAGGAATTCTGTCGTTCTTTCCTCCAGCAGTTCACTGGACGGAGAGAATGCTCGTTTATGGGGGGCTATTATATTAAATGTTATCGATAATATCAAGTGATAGGGGGTGCTGCAGTTAATTAACTTAAACTTATATCGAACTCATTCACTACTCGAACATTCTTTCCTAAGTCCTGAAGACAGGATGCCAAGTGCGGTAGGAGGATGTGGCAAATTGGATACTTTTAGCCACATTGCTCAAGAATGCCCATTGAGGGTACTTTGTTTGGCACTGATGATGCAATATTATCTCTTCTGATTTGTTTTCAAAAGAACTAAATGTTTGCATTCCAGGTGTTTGAAGATTTGCATTCCTATATGAAATCACTAGAAAGAATTCTGCAACAAAAGCCCAAATTAATTTATCCAGGACATGGTCCCGTAGTGAATGATGCCATTGACAAAATCCAAACATATATTGCTCATCGTTTAATGCGTGAAGAACAGATATGTGAAGTTATGAAAGCAGCTCCGACTCGCTCATTTACGCCTTTAGATTTGGTCAAACTTATATACAAGGTAATTAATTGTACGTATGTCAGTTGTAAACTGTATTTACAAAACACACTGTTTGCAATTCCTTATTTTTTAATTTCAGGAAACACCAGAATCACTTCACATGGCTGCTGCTAATAACGTTTCTCACCATTTGGAAAAGTTAAAAAAAGATAAGAAAATTGGTATGTGCAAATAATGTTTAAAAGCAAATGAGCTATAATGTAGACACTGTTAAGAAGTGTATCGAGAAATCAAAGAGTTAAGGCCTTATTAAGACTTAAAAAACAAATTAGTTGTAAGCAAAATTCTATTTCTCGATTGATACTCTCGGTAAAGGAAAACTTTAAAAAAGACTTCTTATCCAGGTTCTACTGTATGTGCTAATAAGAAATTGATAAAACCATAATCTGCATTTTAAAATATTTTTATTTATAGAATGCTGTGAGAAAGGATGCTGGAAATGGCTAAATAATGCAAGTTCCGGAATTTCAAGTTTGTAGGGTTAACTTGAATATCTAACGGGTCTTTTTATCATTGTCTATTTAGACAAACTTAAAGTTCCCTACTTTTAAATATGTACAATTTTTCTGGTAATAAATTTGTTTTAAGAAATAATTATATCTGCAAAATTTTGCAGATCTTATTTTTTTGTAAAATCATTTCTTAAGCACATTATTACCAGAATCATTTCTACGTTACATTATAGTGTTGCTAACACCTTCACGTCAATCAGTTAATGGATTATGTTGAAATCTGATACAAGTATGGCGATTTTATTAATTCCTTAGTTCTGAAATTTATATTAATGTGTATTACTAAGAAGCGGAATATAGGGTGCAATAGAGTTAAAGTGCTATACCCACAATGGAGAAAAAACGTCATTACGAAATATATTTTTTTAGAAATTAATGCACAGAAAAATTGAACCGGCCTCATGTGGAATTAGTACTCTTGAATGGGACTTGACATAGCCCTAAGTCAATCTTGGATTATACTAGATTACCCCCAGTACCACAGTTGTTCAAATCACGAGCTTGAGGCCAAGCTGCGTCTCAAGTCCTAGATGCAGGCCACAGCTGCACAAAAAAATTGCCAAGACGATCTGAAGTCGGCTAAACGTGAGAACGGCAACTGTGGTAGGGTGTTATCTCAAGTTTGGCTTCACTTTTTTATCAGCTGTGGTTCGGGCCTACGTGAGCAAGGGCAATGTTCTAGTTTACGAAAATGTCAAATACACTGATCATTTTTTTGAAAGATGTTCAATTTTTCTGTTATATTCATTCCTGAAAACTAAACTGTAACGAAATATCTGTCATGGTGGATATATTCTTTAGCTCAAACTGGATCCTTAATAATAAAGAAATTCATTAATGTTCTGGGTACACAATAAGAGTATCAACAAGGTAAAGACTTGAAAAAGAAAAAAAAAACTTAAAGGAACATATTCTAAAAAAATAACGACATAACAACGAACACTAACGCGATACCATTGGAATTATTCTTCGCCTTCCTCGTCAGAGGTAGGAGCATTACGGCGGAATAAATACTGAGATGTCTTTTCATAGGTAACAAATGTGATAGCTGTAGCTGGAGTAACCCTTAGGAGACTAGGAAACATTCCTTTATAGAAACCTTTAATCCTTTCACTCCTATTTGAAAAGAAAAATAGAAAAAAGATTAATTCCAAACAGTTGAACACATTGAAATATCAGGGGATGGGTGATTGATGAGCCATTTTTTACCTTTAATTACCAATGGCTGTCCTACCGGATGATGGGATGCAGTTAAGTGTTCTGGTAACACAGTAGTATTACATAGCATGTATTATATACTGATAGCAAGTAATCTGTCTATTGCAGAAATTTCAATGAAAACTTTTCTATATTTCTTTTTAAAAAATAGGCTTTATTCTGGTTTGCATTATTTGTTGAATTTTTTCAACCAACATCTAACTAATGGCATATATAAATATATGGTCCAATAAATAATTGGTATAAAGCCGTCACACTTTCATTTCGTTATACGATATGTGGAATGCTAAAGATGATTATCAAAGAAAATACTTTGTCTGCTATTATGTAATTATGTATGTATAAAACTGTTTCTATTAATTACCTTAAATGACTGTTTTTTTTTTTTTTTTAAAGCGGACAATTTCTCATACATACAATTATGTGCATGCTATTTATAAATTATTTCAAAGTAGCAAAAAAATGGAATGAAATGACAGTCTAAGTTACAATCTTGAGTCCTAATATTTTTTGTTGTTTACAATTAAATCACTGAAAATGTGCTTACTTTCCTGATTGTATAACGCGCAGTATTCACCATAAAACATATTGTGAAAGGAAATGATGTTGAAAGCAGAACACCATCATCCGCAAACACCACAATAGAGAAACTTTTCCATGTGTTCACTTCAGTTCCTGGACTTCGATGCTGCCCCCAAAGGCGTCAGTTTTTCATAAAGGAGGAACACGATGCATATAGAAGGGGTAACGTGACACAAGTATGGCGTCAGACCCTTGTATAGTCCACCAAGGCCCTCGAACCTGCAGAACAGCATTGCGTGTGTGAACCCAGCGCCCATCAAGTTCTAGACCAGGGCCGTAACTTTTGTCGGGGAGCAATCCTAGATTTTTACACTTTTCCCATTGAATTCCATGGAATGTTTCGAAATTGTTCTCAAATTTGCCCTTTTCTAGTTACAACTCTGGCCTGAACACAAGTGCAACACACAAGTAGGGAAACCTGCACAGCACTAGCAATGCTCAATATCTTATCTTACAGCATTACGATTAGGCTAGCGGATTTTATTTTGTTTCTACAGTCAACTCTATTAATAAAATTTCATATTTGAATTTACAGGTCCCAATCCCTTGTTCATTCAAATGAAGTACAAAATTTGATAAGTCTTAGGATTATTTTTTTCAGATTTCATATTAAGGCCAAATAAAGGCGAGGCGGGCTGAGCTTCCGCAGGGTATATCACTTTCTATTTACAACTTTTGTATGGTAATCTTAAAATGATTACAAAAATGCAATTTAAAAATTCCTCAAGTTGACTGTAGATATTAATCATTATAATTTCAGACTTGCTATGTGACCCACCTGTAAGTTCGTAAAATGACGTCCTTCACGCCTTTGTAGTTGCTATGTTGATCCTGTAGCCTGGCTCGAACCACTTGATAAGGGTAAGTTGCTGATGCAGCAAATAATTTAGATAAAGCAGCAAAACTTAAATATTCAACTGTTCCCTGCGTAGAGAGAAAAAGTGTTGTCATTCCACATTCCATATTCAGAAAGTGATATTTGAGATACCAGTTTAACCAAACTTACCAACTGGGTGTTGTGGGGAATTTCCTTATATTTGCAATATAACTTTTTTAATTCCTCGTACGCCATGAATTGCAGTGCTCCATGTGAAACACCAAATACACCAGGGACAAATCCCTGAAAAACATTAACAGAACAGTTGAATAAATCTAGACGCCTGTGTTTGACATGACCATAAGCGTCGATAATGCCAATCTTTAAATACCTTATATAAACCTGCAAATCCTTCATATTTGTACACTTTAGTTAAGGCGTCCATCATGCCTTGGTACTGCTTGTGAGGAGAGGTTTCTGCAATATCATTGTATTGGAGAACGAGACGGGTTTTTACAACCCAGAGAGGATTTGTAAGAATAAGTGTTAGTACACCTGCAATTTTAAAAAAGAGACCTTGTCAAGTTTCTCATCAAGAAAAGTAGTCTGGATTTTTTTTTAGAGCAGCTGTAATGAACCGTAGTTACTTAAAAGCAGCGCCACACATGCGGTATTCGGCGAGTGGGAAATATTTCTATTCCCAGAGTCTTTCGCTGAAGACCAATTAAGTGGAGAGTACTTCGATACACATGTGTGTTTTGCAGAGTGCTGAATTTTTATGGGAACATATTTAAAATTATATCTTGAGCACAAATTGTATTGTAGAAAACTGATCGATGAATTAATTAGGGTATCGTATCATTCATCTGTTATCATCTTTTACAGGTGATCCACTCGACGGATATGCGTACCGAGTGCAACTTTTTCGCTATGTAAATATTCGCCAGCTTTGACTGGGGACAAAAATACCGACTTCCGGTGGGAAAAGATGTGTACCCAACACACTAGTAGGAAATCGGCGAGTAGCCATTCGGTACTCACCGAACACCGCATGTGTGGAGCGGGCTTAAGCGACAAAAGGGATCAAATACCGAGTTCAGGCCCCTACTAAAAGACACAGCTAACATAGCTCATAAAATTACCAGCTTCAGCTGCGGCCAACATGTGCCGGCCAGGACCGAGAGCCTGGTTGCTGTTGTTTTCCATGTAACCTTTAATTGCATTATAACTGTAAAGTAGAGGAGAAGAGTGGGATTAGTGCAACACATTCAATGCAGGTCAGCATTGGGATTAACAAACACACTTACAATAAGAAGTAGAGACCCCAGGATGAGCCAGCCCCCCACACATTGGGGGTAACTCCTCTGTATAACCCTTTGATTCCTTCTTGCCTAATAATTGTTGCGAATGCATTCCCTACACCTTGATATTGTGGCCTAGTGACAATCTGCCCATCATTTACTGCAATAAAGATGGAATGGTTATCTAAACTGCACTGTGGACTTGCCACGGGTACAATGTATTTTTATACGATGTTCTTACCAGCAAATCGTATTTTTATCAGATCCAATGGATGTAAAATTAACGTTGAGGCTACACCACCACTCACGCCTGCTATTAAATGTTCGTACTTTACATGCATTAATAAAGAAAACTTGCCCCCACTCGATGATGAGGATTTGCTGCTGACAGTCGAACTCATTGTTGATTTTAACATTTTTTACAAACAATAGAATTTAAAAAAATAAACTGGAAAGGGGAAAAAAGGATTATAATTATTAAGAACAAATATTAACTCATTGCTAGTGCCCTTGACCACATGTTCCCAAGCATTGGAATAGTACGCCGTATTGCATCATATTCGATTCGGCTAGCACTTCCGGTTGAAAATCCAAATTCGCATTTTTTTTCTAATTGAAAATTTTTTTAAAATCACCTAGTTATATTTCAATTAAAATGCCCTTGGTAATTAATTCAATACACATCATTGCAAAGATTATTTAAAATTCGATTTTTGTTCAATTATTATTAATAGCGTCGACTATGACGTCAGGTCACGTGATTACACCACTAGTATAAAGAGCGCTAAATTTGTAGTATTTACATGCAGATATAAAATTCGCGTTTGAACGTAGTTATTAAGGTCTCGCGATAGCTGAAGTATAATTTGACACCTGAAATTATATAACTAGATTAGTTTCACAGTATTTCATCAATTTAGCTATATATATGTCTATCATCATGGCGGAAAGACGATCAATGTCTTTGAATTTTTTAATGCCATTCACTGCTCAAGTAAGTTCATGTAGTTTATTAAACAAAGTTAAGATAACTATTATGTGCGTGTTTCAAGTTTTTAATAGATAGCTGAAATGGACAACCTTAATTAATTGTAATTAGAGAATTGTGTGCCATATTGTTATGTTAGGCCTATGACATTCCATATTTTCCATTTGTATATTCTCAGTCTGGTTTTGTGGATTTCTAAAAAATTATCATCACAGTTAATTAAGATTCTGAATATAGGTGAAATATTTTATTTGTAATTTGCACAAGTTATGATTTTTTTTATTCTGGAAATGATCCCAAAATTCACTTGGAAATTACGTCTGCTTTTTGGAAATAATTCTGGTCCTCTTCGTTTGGGCCTTCTACCCTGGCTTTTATTGTCATGGCCTCTCTAGAAATCATTGCAAGTATAAAAAAAACTGCGAAAATTAACAAAAATAGCGTATTTCGATAACAGGTAACACTATATATCACTAGTACTCCAGTACTCAATCCTTTCAAAAGAATGCTTCTATGTCGGTATAGCGACTTGAACATCATTGTTAGATTTAATATTTACTAAATCTGGACTTTTTTCCAGGAAGGCTATGCCATCGACTAATCCAATGAAAAAAGAAGGACCAATAGAAGTGGTTATGTCTAGTTGAAAATTTGCTCAATCTAATTTATTGATAAGCTTGTTTATCAGTAAAATCTAATTTCGTAAACACTACAGATTTTTTGGGGGGAAATTCCTCTTTTAAAAGCGATTTTTTAGCATATTGCATTATTGTCCAAAATTAATTTTCCATTCATAACATCATGTAATTTGTTATGAAAAATGAAGGTACTACTCGGTTTATTCACCGCCACTGAAAGTATGGCGTGTCAAAAACAACATAATCACTCCTGTTGACGGATG